>PISX010030207.1:0-18899 GCA_004024625.1 Mellivora capensis | reverse complement strand
CCATCCTTATAAAATCACTTGCATGTCAGTTATCTGTCGCTGCATTGTAAACCATCCCTAAACTTACCGGCTTGTTCATGATTCTGCGGGTCAGTATTTTGGGCTAGTGACATCTGGGCAGTTCTTCTGCTGGTCTTATCTGGACTCATTCCTCTGTCTGTAATCATCTGGGGTCTTATATGGGGCTGGATGGTCTAAGGTGGCCTCATTCATGTGCCTGGCAGTTGGCCAGTTATATACAGGCAGGCTGCCCACTGGGCATCCTCAGTTCCCCTGCATAGGGCCTCTCTATTGAACTAGCCCAGGTTTGTTCATATGTCAGTCTCAGGGGTACAGCCACAGCCAAAAAAGGGCCAGTCCTTTTGTGCAAGCACCTTTCAAGCCTCTGCTTGCATCACATTTGTGAAAGTCCCACTGGCCGAGCCCAGCTTTAAGGAATGAGGGATTATTCCCCACCCCTTGATGGGAAGTGCAAAGAATGGGAAAAATTATCACAGCCATCTTTGCAAACAAAATGACCACTCCCATGACCTATTTGATATATTTTTATTTAGTAAATATCATATGCCACGAGCTAGACCCTAGGTTTAGCGAGGAAACAGCACACTTTCTGTCCTCACAGAAGTTCGAACACACAGACAGCTAAGCTAGCGGCACAGTGCAGTGCACCTCAATGTTTAGAGGATACTGTGGAAGCAGGTGGGAGGGCACGTGATTTACACTGCATGAGGAACACAGGAAGAGCTGCCTGGCAGAAGTGACCGCTGAGGAGTCTGGAGACCCTCTCTATTTTGCCTTCTCAATGGGTAGGAAGGGAGGGAGAGGAAGAAGGGAATGCTGGGAAATGAAGTCAAAGATCTAGCCACTTGCAGCAGCCTTCAATCTCCAATCAGCTTCCTTTCACACATTAAATATGGAATCACAGGGCGCCTGGGTGGCTCAGTGGGCTAAAGCCTCTGCCTTCAGCTCAGGTCATAATCCCAGGGTCCTGGGATCGAGCCCGACATCGGGCTCTCTGCTCAGCAGGGAGCCTGCTTCCTCCTCTCTCTCTGCCTGCCTCTCTGCCTACCTGAGATCTCTGTCTGTCAAATAAATAAATAAATAAATAAATAATCTTTTTTAAAAAATTAAATAAATAAATAAATAAATAAATAAATAAAATATGGAATCACAAAATCAAGATGGAAGCCTCAAGTCAAGCAGAACAAAAGAAATATGCCAAGACCATTTTTTCCAGAGGCTCCCCAGTCTCTCAAAATCTCATCAGATTACATTCTTCATAAAAGATCCTTTGTTGAAGTGACTTTCCTAGATGGAGATTGTGGACACACTGCCTACTTGCTTTAAGTTTAGACACAGTCTTTTTCACTCGTTCTCAGCAATGCCACCTGTCACATGTTTCTGGAAGAAGGCTATGACCTGCATCACAAGACAAAATGCCCTAAAAGACACAAGAGGAATGGCGTTGAAAATGTAACAATGATACATGGTCGGTTCTCAGTGAATGATTCAAATTTATAAAAAATGTTTAGAAGAGGGGCGCCTGGGTGGCTCAGTGGTTTACAGCCCCTGCCTTCAGCTCAGGTCATGATCCCAGGATCCTGGGATCAAGCCCCGCATCGCATCGGGTTTCTGCTCAGCAGGGAGCCTGCTTCCTCCTCTCTCTCTGCCTGCCTCTCTGCCTACTTGTGATCTGTCTGTCAAATAAAGAAATAAAATCTTTATTTAAAAAAATGCTTAGAAGAAAGGACATACACCTCACAGTAATCTGTGTTTATCTCTGGTCTAGTGATTGAAATTTAATGGAAGAAGGAACTCTCATTTCCTATATTTACTTCCATATTGTTTGAATGTTTTAAAATCAGTAGATAGGGGGCGCCTGGGTGGCTCAGTAGGTTAAAGCCGAAAGGTCATGATCCCAGGGTTCTGGGATCGAGTCCCGCATCGGGCTCTCTGCTCAGTGGGAAGCCTGCTTCCTCCTCTCACTCTGCCTGCCTCTCTGCCTACTTGTGATCTCCCTCTGTCAAATAAATAAATAAAATATTTTTTAAAAAATAAAAATAAAAATAAGAATAAAAAATAAAATCAGCAGATAGTACTGCTAGTACCATAAATTTAAAAACTTTGAAGAAAGAGCTAAAGGTCTGAAACATTTCCGTCTGATTCTACTATTATTACCAATAATAAAAACTCTCAGTGAATACTTGGTATGTGCTAAGCATTTTATAAGCATTTAACGTATAACTCTATGAGTTAGGTACAATCATTTTTCTTTTTTTATAGATTAGGAAACTGAGACTCAGCCAGGTTATAGAACTCACCCAAGATGACACAGCTAAGAATTGTCACAGTGAGAGTTTGACTCCAGGCTTTTTGGCTTGAGAGGTTTATGTATAACCGTTACATTATGCCAAAATACCACTATCAGCAGGGAAAGGGAAAAATATTCCTGGAAACCTGAGAGTAAGATCCAAAGCACCAAGTATAATGTCACAAAAGCTTTATATTTTACCCTTGAACTTGGTAAGATACTCTCTGTCTTGTAATACATGTACAGTTGTTGGAAAATGGAAGCATGCAAATTATTTTCCATTGAGTCAAATGAATGCTCCAGAGGATGTCCGTGTCTGTCCTGGGGCTTTGTGTGTCCTGGCCACGTCACTATGCATGTTGAGACAACTGTTTCTCAAATAAAATCAGTTCTTCATGTTCTACCATTCTCCAGCATATCAACTAGGTCACAATGTTTTCTTAAGTTCCTGAAAGAGACCAAACATCAGTTAACTTCAGTTTGTCCACTGGTTCCAGTTCGGGAGATAAATTCTTCCTATTAAATAAGTCATCCCAAATGATCTGTCTGGTGACAGCTGACAGATCAGCAGGCCTGCTGGCCCAGGGCGTGACATTCCTCAGGCTGGCCCCAGCTGTCTCTGACATGGTCATCTCCTCCACACAGCCCACAGCCCACTTTCTAGGAATTCATACACAATGACTGCTCAATGATGCAGTTCAAGCCAACACACAGTTGTTCAATGATTAGTAAGTGCAAAAGTTCATCCACGAAAGAAATTGGAAATAGCGGAAATGGTTGCACAACACTGTGGACATAAGTAAGCCACTGAACTGCACACTTAGAAATAGTTAAAATGAGGGGCCCCTGAGTGGCTCAGCTGTTTAAGCGACTGCCTTCTGCTCGGGTCATGATCCCAGAGTCCCAGGATCAAGTCCCGCATCAGGCTTCCAACTCCACAGGGAATCTGCTTCTCCCTCTGACCTCTCCCCTCTCACTCTCTCAAATAAATAAATAAAATCTTTTTAAAAAATAGTTAAAATGGCGGGCACCTGGGTGGCTCAGTGGGTTAAAGCCTCTGCCTTCGGCCCAGGTCATGATCCCAGGGTTCTGGGATCGAGCCCCGCATCGGGCTCTCTGCTCAGCAGGGAGCCTGCTTCCTCCTCTCTCTCTCTCTCTGCCTGCCTCTCTGCCTACTTGTGATCTCTGTCTGTCAAGTAAATAAATAAAATCTTAAAAAAAAAATAGTTAAAATGGCAAATTTTATTTTCTATATTTTACTACAGCAATAAAATAGTTTAAAAAAATATATTCACAGAGAAACAATACTGGGTCCTGGTCTCAAGGATATTCTGGGGTTGGGGGATGGTAACAATGTTCCTGGTGGATGAAACCATTAGCCATGAGGAGAATAAGTCTTAGTCAGCTCATGCTGCTATCACAAAATACCAGAGGCTGGGAACATTAACAGACAGTTAATTCTCACAGTTCTGGAGGCTGAGAAGTCCAAGATCAGGGTGCCTGCAGATTCAGCATCTGGTGAGAGCTCACTTCCTGGTTCACAGACGGCCATTTTTACACTATAACCTCATTGTGGAAGGGGCAAGGGATTATTTCTTTTTTTTTTTTTTAATAAGGGATCTCTCTGGAATCTTTTATAAGAGTACTAATCTCATTCATGAGGGCTAATAACCCTCATGACCTAATCACTTCGTATGGCCCCACCTCTTAATACCCTATTGCCTTGGGGGTTAGTATTCAATAGATTTTCCGTCAATAGACTTTCAGAAGGACACAAACATTCAGACCCTAGCAGGGGCCTTGGTACCATTTGGGGGTACCTAAAAGTTACAGTACTTCCTGGATAGAGTTAACAAAAACAAATGACACTTACTGAGTACCTACTATGCTCTAGACATTGTCACGTAATCCTTAGGACTGCTCCAGAAGGGAGGTGTCGGTGTTATCCATTTGTTTAGAGGAGCAAGCTATGGTTTAAAGAGGTTAATGTCTTGTTCAACGTCACATTGCTGGGGAGAAGCAGCGTGAGGACTTGAACCAGGCTCTGGCTCTGAAAGCTGGTGCTGTTAGCCATCACCCAAGCCTCTGTCAGGAGTAGGCTGCAAAGTGGAAAACTCTAGGTCCCCTACTCCTCCTGCATACCAGTCCCAGGCTAGCTCAGCACCCCCCAGTGCAGCCTTGACACCTCAGGCCACCTCCGTCTAATTCAACCCACAGTCTTTCGTTATAACTAAATCACTCCTAGAAAAACTAGGAGAGGAGAGGGGAAATAAAAGCAGTGCTCATACCTAGCAGGATGGCTATTTTTTTTTAAGATTTTATTTATTTATTTGACAGAGAGATAGAGAGCACAAGTAAGCAGAGCAGCAGGCAGAGGGAGAGAGAGAAGCAGGCTCTCCTCTGAGCAGAGAGCCCGAAGAGGGTCTCCATCCCAGGACCCTGGAATCATGACCTGAGCCGAAGGCCGGTGCTTAACCAACCGAGCCACCCAGATGCCCCAGGTTGGCTATTTTTTAAAAAAATATTTATTTATTTATTTATTTGACAGACAGAGATCACAAGCAGGCAGAGAGGCAGGCAGAGAGAGAGGGAGAAGCAGGCTTCCCACCGAGCAGAGAGCCGGATGCAGGGCTTGATCCCAGGACCCTGAGACCATGACCTGAGCCGAAGGCAGAGGCTTTAACCCACTGAGCCATCCAGGCACCCCAGAATGGCTATTTTTAAAACAAAACAAAGCAAGCCCCCCAAACAGAAACAGGTGTTGGCAAGGATGTGGAGAAATTGGGACATATGTGCTGGTGTGCATATTGCTGGTGGGGATGTAAAAGGATGTACCTGCCCTGAAAAACAATATGGCAATTCTTCAAAAATTAAACACAGATTTACTATATGACCCAGCAATTCCACTTGCAGGTAAATACTCAAAAGAAGTGAAAGCAGGACTGGAACAGATACACTCACGTTTATAGCAGCATTATTCACAAGAGGCAAAAAGTGGAAGTATCTCAATAAAGTATCAATAACTCAAGTATGTACTGATAGATGAAACAAGGGGCGCCTGGGTGGCTCAGTCAGTTAAGCGTCTGCCTTCAGTTCAGGTCATGATCCTGGGGTCCTGGGGTCGAGCCCCACATTGGGCTCCCTAATCGGCTGAGAGTCTGCTTGTCCTTCCCCTCTTTCCTACTCATGCTCTCTGTCTGTCTCTCTCAAATAAATACAATCTTTTTAAAAAAAATGAAACAAAACATGGTATTGATATATAATAGGATATTATGCAGTCTCGAAAAGGAAGGAAATTCCGACACACACTGCACCATGAACGAACCCCAAAGAGATTCTGCCAAATGAAATACGCCAGCTACAAGAGGACAAATACAGTATGACTCCACGTAGATGAGGTTCCTGGAGTAGTTAAATTCGCAGAAACAGAAAGTGAAAACTGTTGGCCAGGCATTGGGGGAAGGGACGAATGGGGAGTTGTTGTTTAATGGATACGGAGTTTCAGTTGGGGAAGATGAAAATTTCTGGAGGTGGAAGGAGGTGATGGTCGCATAACAGTATCGATGTAATTAGTGCCACAGAACTGTACATTTAAAAATTATTAAAGTCATACATTTCATGTTATCTACATTCTGTGACAAGCAAAAAATTAGTGTTTTCCAGTGGGACTCCCAGGCTGGGCTTCTAGGGGTGGACAAAGGGGAGAGAAGCAGGAAGAGAATTGCTCAGGCACCTCGTCCTGTCTTCCTTGGGCGGTCTGCCTCCAATGAGGTTGGGTGGAGAGAAGGACCGAGTTCATCTAGGGAGGGTGTTACGAATTTGTTCTGGTTTCTGGATTCTTTAGCAGGGGCGGGGACAGGGGGCGTTGGGTGGGGTGCAGAGCAAACACTAGACCCTTTCTGTATCCCTGGACCTCTCCCACCTCCGGCTGCACTTGGTGCTCTGCTGGGCCCCAGTGAGCTGTGCAGGGACAGGATAATTAACTGACAGAACTATACCCTGGGCTCCTTCTCTCCTCTCCATTCCTGGAGCTGTCCTCTGGCCTTTGGGTTCCTCCCAAGGATGACTATCCCACTGCTATGGAAATCCTAGCATTTCAATTTAGAAACATCCTCGGCAATGTGGCCGCCTAAGCAAAAGACGATTTTGTCAGGACCCAAGGGATGTGTGCCGGGAAGTCCTTTCCCGCCCTTTTAGTCATTGAACCTGCCTGGGTGAGGTGGCCCATCCTGGGCCACCATCCCTGACAAAAATGTGGCCCAACCAGGACTAGAGCAGGAAGCAGGTATCCATTTGACATTCCCAGGAGAAGAAATAGCCAAGGTAGTATCAGACCTGTTTTCTGGTCATTGAAGGGGATTTTGGAAAATTCCATTAATGATTTTACCTTTCGTAACATAAGGGCAGAGAGCTAAAAAGCTAAAAAGCAGAATAGGAGAAAAAGACTTAAAGGAGAAACAGAGTTCGTCTGTTCTCCCACTCCTACCTCAAGTCCAGTTCCTCAGATCCACCCACTCCTTATTGGCGGTCTCTTCTGGACTTACACACTTCTAGCAACAAGCTTATATGGCATTTCTGAAAATTTCATTTGCAGGATGAGCTTCCTGTTAAGGACTTGAAGGATCTAATACTCTGTGTCCTCCTGACAATGAGGGTAAATATGCATGAGGGCAGACTCAAGTACATTTCTCTTTTGTTTTCCCTGGACTTAATGCTCTCTTTTTGTCACGAGCTCAGCTTTGTTTGAATCTGTGAGTCTTCTCAGACCCTCCAAGAACTCTGCAAACCTCTCTCAGGCCAATTTTCCATACAAACTTGTCGGATAAGCCCTCAATTTCATCCACCGTACCCCACTCCCCATGAGTCCCTCTTATAGCCCTTCCCCACCTTGCAAAACTCCCTTCCTGACACTTTCCTTTGCTGACCTCAAATTCTGCAGAGAATTGTGTTATCACAATTTTATAGGATTTCCGAAGGCCTACTTGCTCATTGTAGAAAAATGTAAAAGGCACAAGAAAGAAAATAAAGGTGATATATAATTCTTCTACCCAAACATGACTGTTAACACTTTGATATCTATCTTTCCAATCTTTTTTGTGCATATCAATATATATCAAAGAGAGGAAAATACAATTCAGAAAACAAAGCCGGGACAGCCACGCTTCTGCCCTTGGGAGAGTAGCATGACTCCCGTCTGAGTGGCAAATCTTTTATGGGGGAAAACAGTTTGTTGGTCCCCATGAATGGATGAATATCAAAGGTCACCCTGCTCTCCACCCAGTCCCTGCAGCTGCTGGTTTAAAAGACAAGGACAGAAAATGTGCCTGAAAAAAACAGAGCAGGGACGCCTGGGTAGCTCAGTCTGTTAAACATCAGACTCCTGATTTGGGCTCAGGTCATGTTCTCAGGGTCATGGGCTCAAGCCCCATGTAAGCTCCCCACTTAGCGGGGAGTCTGAGGGAGATACTCTTTGTCCCTCTCTGTCTCCCTCTGCCACTCCCCCTGCTCAAGTTCTCTCTCTCCCTAAAATAAACAAATCTTAAAAAAAAAAAAAAAAGAAAGAAAAAACAAACAACAATAAAATGTTCTGCCAGGACAAAGGAATTTAAGCATTGAAAAATTTAAAAAAATTTTTTAAGATTTTATTTATTTATTTGACAGACAGAGATCGCAAGTAGGCAGACAGGCAGGCAGAGAGAGAGGAGGAAGCAGGCTCCCCGCCAAGCAGAAAGCCCGATGCAGGGCTCGATCCCAGGACCCTGGGATCATGATCTGAGCCGAAGGCAGAGGCTTTAACCCACTGAGCCACCCAGGCACCCCGAAAAATTAAAATTTTTAAAGATTTATTTATTTATCTTGGAGGGAGGGACAGAGGGAGGGAAACTTAAGCCGACTCTGTGCTGAGGATGGAGTCGGATGTGGGGCTCAATCTCACGACCCTGAGATCATGACCTGAGCCAAAACCAGGAGTTGGATGTTCAACCAACTAGCCACCCAGATGTCCTGAAAAATTAAATCTAAAAATTTGGGAATGACAAAAATAATAGTTTGAAAGAGAAAGGTCTAGTGTCACACTGTCCAATATGGCAGGCAGCCCATATGAGGCCATTTACATTGACTAACATTCAAAAATTCAGTTCCTCGGTTGTACCAGCTACATTTCAGATACTCAACAGACACATGTGGCTGGGGCTACCATACTGGACAACACAGACCAGAACATTCCATCATTGCAGAAGACTCTGTTGGATTGTACTGGCTCTAACAAAGCTCAAAAACTTGCAAAGCATGGGCCAAATTTAGGTCATAGTGGCAAAGCATGATGATTAAGAAGTAGTCCCTACAGCCAGATGCCTAAGTTCAGACCCTGCTCTGCCACTTGTTATCCATATGACTTTGGGCAATTTAATCTCTGTGTCTCAGTTTGTTTGTATTTTTAATATCTCTAACGCACAGATAATGATAGTAACAACCTTCCAGGTTGTTATAAAGACCAAATAATTAACACCTATAATGTGCTTAGGAAAGTACCTGACATATAGTAAGTACTTAATAAATACTTTGATTTGCTCATTAGTTACTAACAAATGAAGTTGAGGATTTTAAAATAAAAACCTAGGTTTCAGGGTGCCTGGGTGGCTCCGTCAGTTAAGCATCTGCCTTTGGCTCGGGTCATTATTCCAAGGTCCTGGGATCGAGCCCCACATCCGACTCTCTGCTCAGCAGGGAACCTTTTTCACCCTCTCCCTCTGCCCCTCTCCTGGCTCAAGGTCTCTCTCAAATAAATAAATAAAATCTTTGGAAAAGCAAAAACAGAAACCTAGGTTTCTGGCTTTTTAAAAAATCTGCAAGGCCTGGCAACCTTAGTTTGCATTTCTACAATGTTACAATTGGCCAGAGTGGAGTAGCAGCTGCACAGGTAAGATGGAGCCTAAACCCTCCAGTAGCCCACGTATTCTTGCCCACACAGGTTCTTTCTGGACAGGTGTTACACCAGCTCCACTCAGACTCCACCCGTGTCTTTTTCTAACTGGCACAAAGGCGCGACGTAGGCTAGTGGGCAGGCCTGGGGAAAGTGACAAACACACGGACATCAAGAAATAAATGCCTTCAGGAGGGAGAATGGCAGGTGGCTCTCTAGGGCGCTAATGTCCAAGGCTCCATTCTGAGCTGGAACCCACACTGCAAAGTGTTGTGATTCTTACCTCAAATCTTCAGGAAGTCTGTTGCGCACAGAGTTTTTGGTGTGCTGTGGTTTTGGTGAAATGAAGGTGTCCAGCAAGGAACAAAAATGGTGGTAAAAACAGAGTGAAAATTAAGAATTTTGCCATGTCCAGGAAAAGAATGAGCCTCTTGGAAAAATCTTAGGAGCTTTAGTGAAGGTGGGCACCAGAGTGTGTGGGATACATGCAGTCATTCTATCTGAATAATGAGGAAAGCGTGACTCTGAGGCTGGAAATATTGGCAATGTCCTGAGGTACACTGAGAAAGGGGAGCAGAGAATCAGATTATTTGTACTTTCATAATTGCCTTCTATCTCATCATGTCTCATGAACATACTTCCATGTCATTATTCTTTTACATCAGATTCTCAAAGAGAGGAGAGGCCACATCAATATCGAGCCACACAGGTATATCAGTCAGGAATCGGGTGAGGAAATAAATCAATTCCTATGTTAAAAAACAGAATGGATTCAGCACAAAGATTAGGGGATGACCAAATCCCTGGAAGGGGGAGGAGTGCGCTCAAGGCTTGCTCACCTGAATGACTCCCAGAGCACTCTTGGGGGAGTCATCCCTTCCATCACCCTCACGAAGGTTGAGTTCTAGGACTTACTACGCAAGGTACAATCCAGGTATCAGAGAACTGGGACCAGGAGGCTATTGCCATCACCCCTACCTGGACACTAGAATGTGAAATTCTGCCCCAGCTGTCTCCACAATTTCCTTTCAACATCTGTGCACCTGGAGATGGGACATTGGCATCTCATAGCTTTGCTGGCCAGAAGCAAACAGCAGAAAGCAGCAAGAATGTGGTCCAATCCCACCTCACTTCTATTTTTCAAATCTCACAGAAATGGATCTAAGTGGCGGGACCTAATATGCACCCAGAATCCTAGCTGCATGCAATCTGGGAAGTGTAGCTTTATCTTTCCAGCCTCTGTAGCACAGAAAGGGGCACTGGAATAGAGCTGAGAGTTCATCAACCATACCATCCACAGAGATCCTAGTACGTCACCTCTAGGAAATCATCATTCTCTCAGTTGTGGGCAGAGCTATTTTTGTTCTCCCTGCTATCCATGTCCCCTTCTTCTAATAATGGTCCCCCAGTTATCCTTCGGAGACCCATCTCTCCTACTTGCAATCCATGTGGTTGGGTGAGGCTTATCCCAGACCCCAGTCCCATGGAAGGGCACAAGTCCTAGACCAGGGCAACCAGCGCCCTCCGTCTCCTATTCTTGCTCAGTATGTAATCGCTCAGAGAATATGTAAAGGGATGTGATATCATCTTTCTGGAGACATCAAGAAAAGAAGGGACAGCCATTCATCTTGGACTGTTGAGACATTTACCAATCTAGAAGCTGGGACAGGGTATTGATTCATTGTTGCTTTCTGCCCTAAGATTTGGCAGTTGTCCAGCCTGGATGATATGGACAAACAAATCATTGACAGATATCTTCAGAATTCCAAACTATCTACAAAGAAGACAATCCTGACTTCAAATATTCTGACCTTTAATTAAATGAAATCTTAGGCCACAATCTCAATAGTCAATTTGGAAAATGTGGTCCCCATAACACCTTCAAACTCAGCCTAAACTTTCCCCCTAACACTCACATGTGCGTGCACACACACACACACACACACACACACTTCTATCTCTCATTTTCTCTTACTCACTTCTTCCTAGGTGAGATGTCCATTTCTTTACAACAACATCCACACTAATTTTTCCAGGAACTGAGCACAAGAACACCCAGTTAAAGGAAAGATGAGGCATGCCTGGGTGGCTCAGTCGGTTAAGTATCTGCCTTTGGCTCAGGTCATGATCCCAGGGTCCTGGGATCGAGCCCCACATCGGGCTCCCTGCTCAGCAGAGACCCTGCTTCTCCCTCTCCCTCTGCCTGCTGCTCTGCCTACTTGTACTCTTTATCTCTGTGTCAAATAAATAAAACCTTCAAAAAAAAAAAAAAAAAGGAAAGATAAAAGAGGGGCAGAGAATAGTTATCTGCTACAGGAGTCCCTGGTGATTCTGTCTACCTGGAGACATGGAACTGCTGTCTATGGTGCTCAGTCTTCTTTGGCTGAGAATCTGGACAGTTGGCAATGGAAATAGCTGTGAATGAGACCAGAGAGCTGGCTCTGAACCTGGACAGCCAAGAGACCCAGGGTAATCTCTCTGGGCCTCAGTTTCTCATTTGTAAAATAGGGTAAATCCATTTAACCTATTTAACCTGTTTATCTGGTTTTGATGGCTTACAGTCAGATACAGGGTCAGTGTTGATTTCAGAATAAAATGTCACAAGGTGTAAGACTGCTTGCTTTAGAAACTCCCCATTTGTGAAGAAGACAAAAGGAATTATATTAAAGCAAGAGTTCTGAGCTAGGAGTCAGGAAACAAGGACTCTGTACTTGCTGCATCATAAACTAAGTATCACTGGGCAGGTCCCCGGATTCTCTGTGCTATAAAGGGAGAGGCTTGGAGATGACGCCTGATGGGTTTTCCAGCTCTGAAGTTCTATAGGAGCACATGATCCAAAATCACCAAGAAGATGTCAGCCCTAATAGTTCGCTGGGGAAGTAAATGAGAAAGGAAAGTGAATGCCCTTGGTGGCCGAAGGGGGAGACATCTGAGATGTTTGATCCCCTCCAGTATTTGTAGGAGGCTTCCCTCCTGGTTGTTCCACCCTCATTCCCAGTATCCAGGTTGAAGGGCAGGAGCCAGCACATCTGAGGCCCAAAGCCAGCTGAGTGAGGAGGACCTTGAGTTCTGCTGAGTCCTCTCATGGCTGGAGTCCAAGGGTTGAAGACCAAACTTTCCTAGCAGCTTATCAGGGCCCATTATTGGCCCAACCCAGGTGACTACTTGGCAGTGGACTTTGGTTTTTTCACCTCCTCCCAAAAAGTGCCACTTTGGCTGGTACACTGGTCCATGCCAGGCCCCACACCACAGGGGACTTGGGACCTCCAAGTCTGAATGCAGTGAAGGTCAGTAAAGGGCAAACCTCCTTGGAGATTTTCCAACCTGAGCCACTTCGGAGAGGTGTCAGAAGGGGGCAAGGCCCACTATTGGAAAGAATGTGCACTAAGGATGGCTGGTGGGGATAGAAAACAGACTCCCGCCTGAAGGGCGCAGAGGCAATGAAGGGCAGGGGACAAGAAGAGAGAACTCTGGAGTTACCTCAAAAGAAAAATCAGGGCTGGGCCACCTGGGTGGCACAGTTGATTGAGTCTGACTTTGGTTTCACCTCAGGTCATGATCTTGGGGTCATGGGATGGAGGCCCTGATATGACTCCCTACGCAGGGAAGCATCCATTGAAGATTCTCTCTGTCTCTCCCACTGACCCACCCCCTGCCCCCCCACAGTGAATAAATAAGTCTGGGGGGAAAAAAAAGAAGAGAGACACACGGGTGGCTCAGCGGATTAAGCATCTACCTTCAGCTCAGTTCATGATCTCAGGGTCCCGGGATCGAGCCCCACATCAGGCTCCTTGCTCAGCAGGGAGACTGCTTCTCCCTCTGTCTGCTGCTCCCCCTGCTTGTGCTCACTCTCTCTCTGACAAATAAATAAAATCTTTTTTAAAACTTTAAAAAAATTTTAAAAAGAAGAAGAGCAGGACTTGAGCTGTGTAATGTGAAGAGTCACAGAGAGCAAGAAATCTGTTTCAGTGCCGGTGGAACTCTACATGAGTAACAGATTAGAATATGTAAAATAATATATTTCAAGTAGCCTAGCCACATATGCTACCTTTCAGCGTCTCCCCTCCCCACCATGGACTTAAAAAGTAATGTGTAAAAAATATGAAAAAGAGTAATCGAGAAAAGAGAAATCAGCATTATCATACCACTTACTGATGAATCACAATATGTTGGTGTGTTTCCTTCTGGTCTTTTATTTTATGCATATGTACTCTATATAATTTTTTAAGAGATAACACTATTTATGCTGTTTTATAATCTGTTCTTTTCACTGAGCATTATATCATGAATATTTTTTCTTCTCAGTCAATATTGATTCTTGTAATCATTTTTAATGATGGCACGTTGTTTGATCATATGGCTATGCTATTTATTTATATATTTATTTTAAATTTTTTTAAAGATTTATTAGTTTATTTGAGAGACGGATCACAAGTAGGCAGAAAGGCAGGCAGAGACAGAGGGGGAAGCAGGCTCCCTGCTGAGCAGAGAGCCCGATGGGGGGCTTGATCTCAGGACCCTGGAATCATGTCCCACGCCAAAGGTAGAGGCTTTAAACCACTGAGCCACCCAGGCACCCCTGGCTATGCTATTCTTATGGACCATCCTTTATTACTAGATATTTAAACAATGTCTATTTTAAACTATTATAAACATGCTTCTTTGAACATCCTAGCACATATATCCTACCTTCAGATAAATTCCCAAAAGTGGAGTCAAACGGAGGAGAGACAGGCCATTACTCATGCTCCTTGGACAGTGCCTTGGTTGTTCAAAGGGCGGACCCCCTGTCCACAGTCTCTATCCTCCAGGACCTCCCCTACCTTCCTCAGAGACACGAGCCCTCCGTTCATCCACAGTTGTCTGCCCCACCCTGTCTGCCAAAGGTCACTGGTGACATATGCCTAAGTATTTTCACAGCACTTTTATGAGACATGATAATAATCTGAGATGATAATTAGTGTTTTCTTTCCGTTTCCCCAAATTCTTCTTAAATCCAAGCCTACCATCCTTCCTTTTAGACTGTAAGGCTTGAAGCCACCTAAAGAATTTGCCGGTGCAGAACCCCGGAAGACATTCAAGAACAGTTCAGCCTTTAAACTCACCAGCCGTGTGTCTTAAGTGTGAGACCAAGAGCCATAGGAAGAGACCTGTCAAAACACGTCCACACCCCATCTTCATTCCAGCAAAGATAAGACTTCATGAGAGAGGAAGACAGGGACAGGTGGAGGGTTTAAAGCAGGAGCGAAACAGTAGGTGCTGTGCACCTGGCCGCTTCTGAAGTTTGGAGACCCACTTTCATCAGGGATGGAAAAGAACTTGATTCCTGGGCCAGGACTTGGCAGGCAACAAGCTTTCTCGGCAAATCTCCCAGCAGTGCCACATAGAGCCTACGGGATGGAAATGAGAGCTTGGCAAGAAGAGACCTGAGACCAGGAATAGAGTCTCCCAGATTCCACTCGAGGGCAGGAGTGGGGAAGGGGCTCCTGGATGGGTTAGGAGGATGCCACGTGGACAGGTGAGGATGTGGTTACACAGAGCGGATGGTCAGCGCAGAGGGGGACCCTTCCCACTCCCACACCACCACCATTGCAGCCTGTCTATGAGTGGGATATGGGTGGCTCACGTGCCATGTTGAAATAGGAGGCCACCACGGGACAAAGCAGATGAAGCTCAAGAAGAGGTTGTCCCTTCCCCCACTTACTTATTGGTGACATTTCCAGACGTCTCCCAGCAACAGAGAGGTGAAGAGCTGGGAAGAGCAGAAAGATTCTGAGTATGACTGAGTTTACCTGGAAGTGACATAATTATATTTTTTGTTTCTAGAGACTTGAGGTTTAAGAAGGAAATTTAGGGGGTGCCTGGGTGGCCTAGGGGGTTAAAGCCTCTGCCTTCAGCTCAGGTCATGATCCCAGGGTCCAGGGATCCAGCCGGCTCAGCGGGGAGCCTGCTTCCCTTCCTCTCTCTCCCCCTGCCTCTTTGCCTGCTTGTAATCTCTGTTAAATAAATAAATAAAACCTTAAAAAAAAAAAAAAAAAGGAAATTAAGTTCACTTATAAGAAACCAAAGCTATATTTTTCCTCACCTGATTTCATGTAGCTGTGAAGTTTGAACCTTCCTTTACAGTAGTGAAAAGTTAGGAAAACTGGAGCATTAAGAAGAGAGGAACATAAAAGAATTACACAATCTTGACTGTTTACAAATACTAATACAGTAACATAAAAATGTTTATGATATTTTATTTATTTATTTATTTATTTATTTATTTTAAGATTTTATTTCTTTATTTGAGAGAGAGGCAGTGAGAGAGCATGAGGGAGGAGAAGGTCAGAGGGAGAAGCAGACTCCCCGTGGAGCTGGGAGCCTGATGCGGGACTCAATCCCGGGTCTCCGGGATCATGACCTGAGCCGAAGGCAGTCGTCCAACCAACTGAGCCACCCAGGCGTCCCTGTTTATGATATTTTAAATGAAAAAGCAGGATACAAAAATGTATGTCCTTTTTGATTACAGCAATGTATAAAAGAAGATACTCAAAATATACAGTGAGATAAAATTCAAAAAGTAATACAAAAATATTAAGTGACTATCTTCAGGTGGGAAAACTGCAGGGAATTTTTTTTCTTCTTTACAATTTTTAAAAATTCTCCTCCATTAGCATATTTTTCTTTTTTCTTTCTTTCTTTCCTTCTTTTTAAATTTTTATTTATTTATTTGAAGGGGGCTAAAGAGAGGATGAATGGAGAGGGAAATGGGAAGCCGACTCCCTACCGAGCAGGCAGCCAGATGCAGGTCCATCCCAGGATCCTGAGGTCATGACCTGAGCCAAAGTCAGGCACTCAACTGACTGAGCCACCCAAGGCACCCCAGCACATTTTTCTTTATAATGAAATTTATATATTTAAATATGTGTGTGTGCATGTGTGTGTGTATTAAACATGGCTTGAGGGGGCCTGGGTGGCTCAGTGGGTTAAAGCCTCTGCCTTTGGCTCAGGTCATGATCTCAGGGTCCTGGAATGGAGCCCCACATCAGGCTCTCTGCTCAGCAGGGAGCCTGCTTCCTCCTCTCTCTGCCTACCTCTCTGCCTACTTGTAATCTCTCTGTGTCAAATAAATAAAATCTTAAAAACAAACAAACAAAAAAAACCATGGCTTGATCTATGGCCTAGAACTTTTTTGAAATTGAAATATAGTTGACTTACATTTTTTATTTATTATCATATTAGTTTATTTATTTATTTATTTTAGTACAATGGCCTAGAGCTTTGAAAGGGGGAAGAAGTGTTATGCCCCCCCAAAAATGGGTCTGTAATTAAAGGAGAGAAACTGATATAAAGCAAAGGTCAAGCAAAGCTTTATTTCACGCCAAGCATCAAGAATCAAACTGACCGGGGCGCCTGGGTGGCTCTGTGGGTTTAAGCCTCTGCCTTTGGCTCAGGTTGTGATCTCAGGGTCCTGGGATCAAGCCCCACATTGGGGAGCCTACTTCCTCCTCTCTCTTTGCCTGCCTCTCTGCCTACTTGTGATCTCCCTCTCTGTCAAATAAATAAATAAAATCTTTAAAAAAAAAAAAAAAGAACCAAACTGACCGGCCAGGACTGCGCCTGTTACAGAGAGGGCGACCCTTCTCTGTTTCCCAGACTAGCTTTTAAGGGCAAAGGCCATGCGGTCAGGCCTGGCCAGGCACAGGTGGCCAATGAAACTGTAACACACAGAGAAAGCTGCACAGTCATGCTAGGTGACCAATTGAATTACAACTTACCCTAGTAGACATTTGAACCAGCCTATCACCTTGGTCAGAATTGGGGCCCAAAAGGTGCCCAAAGGGCAAGGCCCATACTCCTTGGTAACTAGGGAGAGAGTATGCAACCCCCCACTGATGGGATGTCTCCACCTGGCCTGACCCACCCTTGTATTTGGGCTTTGTTACCTGGAGCTGGTTTCCCGGACTTGTTTTTAAGTAAATCCCCTGGGGGAAGGGGAGCAGGGATAGTTTAAGGGTTAAACAATGTTATTGTTTTAACCTTGATGGAAGCCTCTAGCTAAATAGGTCCTTACAGAAGGTAAAAGGAATTTTCGGGGCCCTGTTTAACAGTCCTGCTGAGTGACTAAGTTGCTCATCAGTTGTCTCCTTCTTCTTGCCTGGTAAGTCAATGGTGGGTGATGTCACAGACAGAATGAGCCAAGAAATGACGGGTTATGATGAATGGGAGCCTCTGTTCCCGGGAGATACAGGAAAGCCCACAGAGTTGAAATCTGAAGTCAGTGATTCTCAAAGTGTGATCCTTAGATCAGCAGTCAGCAGAGCTTCTTAGAAATGCAACATCAGGGGCACCTGGATGGCTCAGTGGGTTAAAGTCTCTGCCTTCGGCTCCAGTCATGATCCCAGGGTTCTGGAATCCAGCCCTGCATTGGGCTGTCTGCTCAGCAGGGAGCCTGCTTCCTCCTCTCTCTCTGCCTGCCTCTCTGCCTACTTGTGATCTCTGTCAAATAAATAAATAAAAATCTTAAAAAAAAAGAAAAAAAAAAAAAAGAAATGCAACATCACTGGCCCCACCCCAGACCCAGTGAATCAAGACTCAGGAAGTGGGCCTATCAAGGTGCGTTTTAACAAGCACTCCAGAGTATTCTGATGCCTGCTAAAGTCTGAGAATCACTTTCTTTTTCTTTCTTTTTTTAGAATATTTTTAATATTTTTATATTTTTAATATATTTTTAAAGATTTTATTTATTTATTTGACAGAGAGAGATCACAAGCAGGCAAAGAGGCAGGCAGAGAGAGAGGAGGAAGCAGGCTCCCTGCGGAGCAGAGAGCCCGATGCAGGGCTCGATCCCAGGCCCCTGAGATCATGACCTGAGCCCAAGGCAGAGGCTCAACCCACTGAGCCACCCAGGGGCCCCTATTTTTAATATTTTAAAATAGTTTTTAGTATTTTTAATATTTTTTAAAATTTTTGAGTAGTTTTTTTTTAAGATTTATTTATTTATGTATGTATTTGAGAGAGAGAGCGAGCACAGGCGAAGTGAAGGGCAGAAGTAGAAGCAGATTCCCCTCTGAGCAGGAAGCCTGACATGGGGCTTGATCCCAGCACCTGAGCCCAAAGCAGAGGCTTAACCTACTGAGCTACCCAGGCACCCCAGGTAGTTTTAGTTTTTGGAATAATTGCACAGATAGTACAGAGAGCTCCATATACCACCCCCCAGTGCCCAGTTTCCCCTATTATTAACATCTTACATTAATATGACGTATGCGGAGAACCACTTTTCTCATGAATAATCACTGAAGAGCTTTTTAGATTAGTCACCGGGGTAGGTATCGGTCCTGAGCCTGGAAGGAGCTAAGAGAGGTGCTTATCATCACCATCACCACTATTCACATTTGAGTAAGACTTTAAGATGGGTAATTTCACAGTACAGACAAAAGGTTGATATCCAGGATCTATAAAGAACTTCTCAAACTCAACACACTCAAAACAGATAATCATATCAAAAAATGGGCAGAAGATATGAACAGACACTTCTCCAATGAAGACATACAAATGGCTATCAGACACATGAAAAAATGTTCATCATCACTAGCCATCAGGGAGATACAAATTAAAACCACATTGAGATACCACCTCACACCAGTTAGAATGGCCAAAATCAGCAAGACAGGAAACAACGTG
>PISX010030206.1:0-19001 GCA_004024625.1 Mellivora capensis | reverse complement strand
CTCAAAAAGTTGAAAATAGAACTACCCTATGACCCAGCAATTGCACTACTGGGTATTTACCCTAAAGATACAAACGTAGTGATCCAAAGGGGCACGTGCACCCGAATGTTTATAGCAGCAATGTCTACAATAGCCAAACTATGGAAAGAGCCTAGATGTCCATCAACAGATGAATGGATAAAGAAGGTGTGGTATATATACACAATGGAATACTATGCATCCATCAAAAGAAATGAAATCTTGCCATTTGCAACGACGTGGATGGAACCAGAGGGTATCATGTTTAGTGAAATAAGTCAATCGGAGAAAGACAACTATCATATGATATCCCTGATATGAGGAAGTGGAGATGCAACATGGGGGTTGGGGGGGGTAGGAAAAGAAAAAAAGAAACAAGATGGGATTGGGAGGGAGACAAACCATAAGTGACTTTTAATCTCACAAAACAAACTGAGGGTTGCTGGGGGGAGGGGGATCGGGAGAGGGGTTGGGGTAATGGACATTGGGGAGGGTATGTGCTATGGTTAGTGCTGTGAAGTGTGTAAACCTGGCGATTCACAGACATGTACCCCTGGGGATAAAAATACATTGTATGTTTATAAAAAAAAAAAAAGCAAAAAAAATGTGCAAATTTAAGTTCATAATATCAAGTTTCATTTGATTTTGGTGCCTGCCTTAAGAAGTGAAATGGATTGCTGCATATCTTTTTAGTTTCTGAGCTTCACAGATGCTTGAATAGAAACTGTAAACTACCCTACAAATGTTGAATATTTGTTATTGAATCAATAAATTGAAGGTAAAAAATATCTAAAATTTTAAGACTATCACTTATAGCAAACTCTTATCTTATTGATGGTTCCTAGTTTTAAAAAAGGGACTACATGCTCTATTGTAGAAAAGTGACATATCCTGGCCAAAAGTTTATATTAAATCAGTGTCTTTCCTGTACACACTCACTATCAAAAAGACCAAGTCGATATTTCTCTGAGTATATCATCAAGTTAATAAAGATGATACATAATGGACAAGCTTTGACCAGTCCAGATAATGATTATGAGAATTCTAAAATGGATCTTTACCATTGACTGAATCTTAGGAAACTGTGGATGTTATTTTGTGAGTTATTATTCTAATGTAAGTATTCATTTCAGAAGTCTAGCAATAGTTTGTTTTGAAGTATCAAAATATTATTAGACATATATTCTAAGAACTACAGTTATGATGATGATTATCACCTATTAATAAACATATTAATGATTTAGGATCTCTATTTAATCAGCCAATATTTGAGGGCTAGTCTCTAACACACTCCTTTGAAAATGTCTTTAATAATTTTATACACTTAGCTCCATGAAATATTTGGCTCTAGAAATCATGAGTTCTCCTTTCTTTATTAGTTTTTTACTTGTATTGCTTATACAGTAAGTTGATTATATATATATATATATATATACATATATATGTATAGATCTATAGAAAGATAAATAGCCATAGATATTTCAGAGTTTTCAGAAGTTTAGTTCTACATTTATATTCATTGTATACTATCAAATTTTTAGCTTAATTTTCTCATTCTCTGAAAGTTACAAACACATTGATCGTGGTCTCTGAGAAGATAACACCAAGATATTGTTACGAATGCAAGAGATGTATTGAGAGAAAAAAATATATTGAGAGATTTATTGTGAGGAAAAACAAGGAGAAAGCCAGAAAGTGAGGGGTGATCAGGACTGAATTCTGTGACTAAGAGAGGAAAAGGAGAATTTCACACTAGAGCAGTTCAAAGAAAGTGCCCGGCTTTCACACTGTTGGGATTTGCTCAAACCCATGTCATCATTTAGAGGAACTCCACACTCACAGGAATGGCCTGCCTTCTATACACACCAGAGTTTATTTGGTTTTGTTTGTTTTAAGCAGTGGTGAAAAGAGCTTCAGAGCTAATGAGCTAAAGGATTCTGCAGGACCTGAGGCTAATAGTTATGGTCCCTGCAGTATAAGATCTGAGACACAACCATAATCCACCCTACTTCTCTGTCCCATGTTGAGAAACAGCTCCAGTAATGGGCTTCCTTTGCTGAGAGAAACCTTAGAAAAAGAGTTTGGTGGCACACTCTATATTCCCACTAATGTAGTTGATCTCTGGGTTACAATGGCCCTAATCATCTCCCTCCTGTTAATTAAACAAGGAGGCCATTAACATGACGTGGCTTTTTAATGCCTTACTGGCTAACATAAGCAAAACAAAACCTAAGCCTATAATGCCTCAAAGTTAAGAATGAGAACCACACAGGGGCACCTGTGTGACGCAATCAGTTAAGCACCGGAGTCTGGGTTTTGGCTCAGACTGTGATCCCAAGGTCCTGAGATTAAGCCCTGGGTCAGGCTCCAATCTCAGTGCAGAGTGCAGAGTCTGCTTAAAACCCTCTCCTCCTCTCTTTCTGCCCCTCCCCTCTGTGTGTGGCACACACTCTCTTTCTCTTTCTCAAATGAATAAACCTAAAAAGAAAAAAAGAGAAGAAAGAAAGAGAGAGAGAGAAAGAAAGAAGAAGGAGAAAAGAAAAGAAGGAAGGAAGAAAGGAAGGATGGGTGGCACACCGTGCCTGATGGCTCATGGGAGGGATACAAATTGAACCTATTCCTCATCTTGCCCTTTGGCTCCTGGACCCACACATGTCTTCAAATTGGGATAGAACATCACATCATGGGCTTCTGATTGTATATATATATATATATATATATTATATATATAGACATACACATATTGTATCTGGAAAAATAGCATCCATCTTTATAGGATGTTGATTCAAAGCTGGTGTCTTTTGAAAACTATTCCAGGCTTCTATAAGGCCAGCTGTTCTTGATAGTATGATATATGTTATAACCAGTAAATTCTGTTTTATGAAGCCACTCTTACACTTCTATCCTCTGGTTAGATGCTCTGCTGTGTGGGCATTCAAAGACAGCACTAGCTAGTTCCAACTGGTGCATTCCAATGGTCACCACACACATAAATTTTCATGAACACATATATGCACAAACCCATATGCGCACACACACACACACACACACACATATTATACAGCTAATTTCTCACCCTTGAATGCTTAAGGATTATCTTTCTTCCTTGAAAAATCAGAAAAATTAACAGAATACTTGTCAGAAATAACTATATATATAATTTTCAATGGATGCAGAGTGACCTTTGATCTTAATAGATTCTTTTTTGCTTTCATTCAAGAAAATGCTATTTACTCTAGGCTTTTCCATCACCACCTTTTGTGTATTCTTCCTTTCATATATATTATCTTATGTATAATTGTTTAAATCTCATTGGATTTTCCCTCTGACTTTTAAATAATCTCTTTTATGTAAGTAAAGATGGATATATACACACATGCATATAAATACATAGATACCCAGATATACATATCTCAATCTAGATATTTCTATAGCTAGATATATATATTAATTTTGTTAATATTTGATGGGATTGTTTTTCTAACTCAGGATATGCTTTGGATCTTTTATGTTTGAAAAAAAAAAGCTGAGCATTTTTTTCCTACTTTATCCAAATCTTCACAACATTCACCACTGATTTCCTATCTGAAATAGGAAGTAAAAATAGGCAAGGCTTCTAAATGTTGAGTCATGTAAGTTTTCATCAAGAAAGGAAGACTTAAATTTGGATTTTCAGTGGCCCTCCCCTTTGGGCTATCAATAATTTCAGTGTTCACACTGTTTTTTAAATCTCATCTCTTTTTTTATTTTATTTTTTTAGATTTTATTTTATTGTTGGAAATACTTCTTGGTAATCATGAAAGAATCTACCATCCATCTTTCTACCTATCATCTATCTATACTTGTTTTTTTTTTTTTTTTCCAGACTTCAGCTTAGTGTTAGCAAAATGCCAAATCCTGGTAGATTTTCTCTTCTGTGGTGATTATCCTTAGGAATATTCTGGGACTTTTCTTAGAAGGCAAGTATAACATATACAGGTGATCCTTGAATTATATTAAATTTACACTTTTGGCTTTACAGTGGTATAAAAGTGATACGCATTCAGTAGAAACTGTACTTGGAATTTTGATTTTGATCTTTTCTAAAGCTAGCAAGATATGTGGTTACAATGCTCTCTTATGAGCCTGGGCATCAACAGTGAGCCACAGCTCCCAGTCAGCTGCACAACCATGAAGATAAAGAAAACAATTCATTCACAACCATTGTGTACCCATAAACCATTCTGTATTTTTTTTTTTTTTTACTTTCAGTACAGTATTCAGTAAGTTAAAAGAACTATTTGACACTTTACTTTAAAATATGTTCTGTGTTAGGTGATTTTGCCAAACTGTCCTGGGCATATTTTAGGTATGCTAGGCTAAGCTATAATGCTTAGTTGGTTAGGTGTATTAAATACATATTTGACTTATGATGTTTTCAACTTACAATGGGTTACTGGAATGCCACCGCATTGTAAGCAGAGGAAGTTCTGTAGTGCACCCAAAAGTGGGTGTATATTAGCGTGGTTTCTTCCTTTCCTGTGTGTCTGGGTAAGAACTATAAATGGATTCTTAGAATCATTTATCGTCTTTTTCCTTTGTGACTGCTTTTGAAACAATATAGTTATGGTTTCAAGGGTTTCTTTACTTTGAGGTGAGTACTGCTGCTATTTGCTTTTCTTGTTTTAATTATTTTGCTCACTTGCTTGGGTTTGAGGCTAGCAGAGTACATTGTGGTATAGTTTAATATTTCATCATAAACTAGAATACTTTATAGAGTCTTAAATGTCACTAAAAAAGGAATTTGATTTATGTTAAAGGTTTTACTTGGCATGTTAAGTAATTTTCTTTAAGTAATTAGTTTAATTTAACAAAGCAATTATTTCAAGGCAATCACTAGAATTATAATAATTTTAGATTTGAGTAGACTCAAATGACCAGATTATTGAATAGAAACAGATTTATTTACTCAACTTATGAGTTTTAAAACTAAAAAGTTTTGTAGAATTATTTTTACTTGCATTTTGCCACTAAGACTATGTTAAGAACAGTAATATAATGCCATCTACTTGTTACTGCGGAAAATGACTTGGTGAAACTTTGTCTTGAAAGTAATAATAGTTGATAAATGTGCAATTAGCTTAGCTAGTTTGTAATAGGATAAAACATTAAATAAAAAATAATCATTTATATTCTTTAGTATTTCTTTCTCCTTGAAATTTTTATGAATATAGCATTTCCAATGCTGACATACATTTTTTGAAAATTCATTATGTCAGTTCTTATCTTCTGACAATGGAAGTGCTCTGCAGTTTATAAAATTTCATTCCATAATATTTGAGTGTTTTGCTTACGGATACTGTTAGACTCAAATATTCAAATTCAGTACAATGCACCAATATTTTTATAGACTCATTCCTTCATGCTTTATTGAGAAAAAAATAACAAAATACAAGAAACCTAAAACAAATTAGAACTTTTTTAAAGAAAATGTTACTAATTAACTTACGGTTTAAAATAAATACAAATGGATTTGACTTAAATTACACTAATTTATTTTTATTCTCCTGTTTTGACATCACAGACAGCAATAAAAATGCCCTTCAAAAGTAAAAAATTCTTCATTTGCTTCTGAATACCAATATTTTCCATCATGAGGCGAACCTGTTAGAAGACTTTGGATAATGTAATTTCCACCATCTGTTTTATGTTCTTCATTTTTAGATAATAGACTTATTTTCTATGCCCCAAATCACTGGTACTTCAAATGTAGGCTTTTATTTTTCTTTATGTAACTACTAATGCTCTCTAATTCTCTATATATTCTGTAGCTTCTTAAGGAATGAACATGAAATAAGGAAAGTAAATAAGAACCAAAAAAAAAGAGAAAAAATGTCCAAATTTTATGTGCAAACATGCTACCTAAAACCTAAAAATAAAAGAAATATAGTCTTCCTTAACCTTGCTTAGAGTTATGTATGGAGATTAGGGACAGGGATATAGCAGCATTTGAGAGATGCATGTGACTAAAATTTGTTGCTATGCAAAATGAGGCTATAGATTCTATAAAGTTATTGGTCAGTGATATTTTACATGTTTCCTTATGTGTTATCTAACTTACATGTCATAAGCTACTTGCAAAGTAGGAATTATTATCCTCATGTCACATAAGTTTCAGAGAACTTCAAAGACATGCCAAGGGTCACTCCACTGATAATTTACCATGCTATAATTCCAACTAAATAATTTTAAACATGGTTATATAAACAGAAAAGAGGGGCATTTAGATTGTTTCTTGTCAATGTAGTCAAGAATACAAGATGAAAAGATCTAACTTCTTTGTATAAAGATCTAGGTCTAATGACATTATGTGAACACATACTGATCTAGAAAATTCTAGAATAAGAAGACAGAGCTCAAATTTCTATTGAGACTGATTCCTCCAAAAGCAAATCTTAAAGACAAACAGAATTTGGACACAAAAATGTTAGAGTGAGGGTCTGTTGGTTCAAAGGCCCCCCAAAATGATGACAAGCAAAGATCTTCAACATGGTTTTCAGGTAATCTCAGAATTGTCAAAGGATGAAATTCTTATTCAATATCTAAAAGAAAGAACACAAACTCAAATGGATTTTTACTATAATAGAGAAAGCTTGCTGGTCAAGCATAGTCTCTCCAAGGAGAGGCAATTGATGATTTTCTATAAAATATTTTGAAAGCATGGAATCCAAGGACTGCTGGAATTTTACAGACAAGTGGGTTGACATAATTTGTCTAGAAGGAGAGTGCTGTTGAGTGGCTGGCATTCATATGAAAGTCTGTTTTTAATTGCTTGACTTTTAGAAGCAAGGAGCCCTCATTGATTGTTAGGCAAAAAGCGTGTTCACTGAGATGAGGTATTGTTATTTATTGATTAAACTGCTTTAAATGGTCCTATGGCTGTTCCCATAAATATAGACCTTTCATTTATTAATTAGGCATGTTCAAAATGGTTCTGTATTGTTCCAATGTCTACACAATAACTCATCTTTTCCTAGAAATGTGGGAATGACTTTTTGTCATATGTATTTATTGTTACTATTATCATTATTATTAATTTAGGGGCTCCATGAAATATACCCTTATGTATGACTATAGCTGATATGACAGGTTTCATTTAAATTGAGACTTGCATTTATATACTTCATCTTAGCTTCTGAGTGGACAGTAGCATATTTAACACAGGTGATGAGTCTTTATAACATAACTTTATTACTCTCAAGAATATTATAAAACACTAATTGAATTAATTAAATTTTGTATCTTTTAAAGTTTCAAAGAGAAAACCTCTTTTTTTGTAAAGCTCATTAACTGAGAAATATTGATAATATGGGCAAAAACTATGAAAATGTATGCAACAAATGAATAAGGACATTTCAATTTAAATTAACAATGTAAACAAGGTTATGCAAGTAATACTTATTTTAATTGACATCAAAGATCTTTCAAAGATGGATTTCTATGTATGCCATTATTTTAGCACTAATTTTTATTTTAGCAATTAACTCTACTTGGCAGACTTCATCAATGTGGTTAGAGTTACTTTTCATGGTAATAAAATACATTAGCAATATTGTGCTGTCTTTTAAAAATGAAAATTGACCTTCATCCAGGTAGTCTGAATTAGCAGTTTTAGTGAACATGCTTAAAGAAGTAACATGAAAAAAAATAATGTAGAATTGGTGTCAAAAGTTTTAGCTCTAATCTGAGCACTGGTACTAACTAGGTACTTGACCTTTCATAAACTAATTGATCTCTCTGGGTCCTCAGCTAGCTAGTACTATAATTAATTTTGATAATAAAAAATAGGTCTCATTTTTTAAATTTATGTGTGAGTGTTCATGTGTATGTACATACAAAATGTTGGATAATTTTGATATACCACAAAATCAGAATGCTCAGCTAATTCAGAATGGGAAAAGGATTTAGTTTTCACTCAAAAAATATTCTTTCCATTTTATTCTGAGGGAAAGAAATCATTAATTGCAAAGGTCTCAGATCAACAGGCAGAAGATCTGTGATATTTGAGGACATTATTTAATATTTGGAATGTGCTATCACACTAGAAGGCTCCAGGAGTGCTCAATTAGTGGGAACTTTGATCTACAGAGAAACATCCAAGTTCTTTAGAAAGTTATTTTATAAACTGGCTCGAACTTGTATTTTGTGTATCATCTCTCAGTCCTTTTTCTCTCACACTGTGTTCTGAATAAACAAATAACTCACGATTGCTCTTTTGTTAACTGTTCATCTCCATGCTTTAGTCATACATTTTTTTTTCTCCAGTAATACAACCTTTATCCTCTTCTGTATTTGTCAAATTTAAGCCATACTTTTCTTGAGGTTCTCCTTTTTCCCCAAATCAAACTAACAGCATTTACCTCCTCCTACTTAGTATTGGATGATTTATAACTATGTCATATAATTTGATAAAGAGATGTTAATAAATACATAGCATTATTTGTATATTATTTATATCCTCTATGTATCTAAATTACTAATTTTATATATGTAGTCACAGTCATCAAATAATAAAGGCTGAAATATTTTCACATAATAATCAAATTTGGGGCAAGTAACTTAATCTAGGAATATATGTTAGTTACCACTTCTGTGTCTCTATAAGAAAGATTCTTTTTTAAAAAAAATATTTTATTTATTTATTTGACAGAGATCACAAGTAGGCAGAGAGGCAGGCAGAGAGAGAGGGAAGCAGGCTCCCTGCTGAGCTGAGAGCCCCATGAGGGCCTTGATCCCAGGACCGAGACCATGACCCAAGCCGAAGGCCGAGGCTTTAACCCATTGAGCCACCCAGGTGCCCCATATAAGAAACATTCTTAATAATAATAATAAAATGGCTTAGGAGAATCCACTGGGAGTAAGTGGCTATAAGCATAATTACATTCAGGATTAGCTGATGGAAGTGGCAAATAATAACAAGTTATACTGGAGAAGGAGATATGTGGTTCTAATTATTAATCAGAGTGATATTTTGTAGAGAAAAGTAAAAAAGACAATTATTAATTTAAATTTTTAAAAGCATAAATTTATTGATCAAATACAAGGGTTAGTTCCTACAGCTCGCATAATGGAAAAAGTTTAATGAATTCTTATGTGAGTATATCCCATATGCTATAGGTGCATTTTTTCTCTGATAAAAATAACCTTTAATCAATTCATCTTAGGCTTGCAGAAGTTCTAGAAGATGATAAATAGTAATGATGCAATGCTCTATTATACTGTAATACCAAAAAACAGCTGAAGCCTGAAATTTTATGGTTTATGGCCTCTTTCAAGATTTTCTAGTGATCTTTTTGTTTTGACCTTAAACTTTGAGTTTTTGATAGTGAATCCTACAATTGTACAAGTTTAGCAATTATTTAAAAAACAAATAGGATATTCCTCGTGGGATACATGAAAGCTTGGTAAATTTGAATTCCTTTTATGTACTTTGTGTTTCACATATATAAGTTCCATGTTAAAGGACAAAGTGACATTACCATGATTTCTCTATACATTCAGGGTTAAACTCTCTCACATATAGGTTCTGTTCATTCCCTTCTTTTCCCTGGAGCAGATTTAGTTTGTAAGGCACCATAGATTAGGAAGAGGTACCTGACCCACAGTTATCCTGACTGGCATCCTCTGAGGTCTGCAGCCCTTGGGTTTACAGTTTTCCAGGTCAACCTCTGATCATCTGACGTCCTAGCCCTATTATGGCAGCTGAAGCAGTTCCCAGTTTTTTCTTGCCTAAAGCTTTGGCAAACGTATCCATTTGGCTTCTGGTTTTTGGGGTCTCCTTATCACAGACATAAGACTGTTTTGAGCACATGACATCTCCTCACCAAAATTTAAGCCCCTTCAAAGACTCAGGCTCTGGTTTCTGTACTTAACACTAGGTATGTCATTTAGATAAGATTGTTTTTTGACCCATTCACCAGATGTCTCACATAGTCCATTACTCCTAGAAGACCAAGGAACCATGGTGAATCCCGAGTTCAGCTTTGATTATTGCTAGTCTTCCAAAGCCAAGGGCATGCATATACTTTTATCACAAAGCAGCTCAAACTAAGCCTTCCTTCAGATACCATCATCAGAACATTTTCTATAACATAGGGGAGAATCTTCTCTCAATCTCTGAGACACAAGCTATTTCCATTTATTTATCTATTGCTCCCTTCCCACTGCCTCTACTCAGGCAGGGCAAGAATTCACTTTTTCTGTCAAATACTCCATGGTGGACCAAAGTAGAGGAAAATCTCAAGAAAAACATTTAATTCTGACCTATATTTTGCTACACCTGTTAATTATGTCAAGATCTTGGCTTAGGAATGCTCAAAAGGCATTTTCTGTAATACGTTTGTCTATTCCATTTTTCTTCAATTTTGAAATCTGTTCGGAAACTGAAAAAGTTAATTTATTTTTATTTTTACCTGTAATATCAATCCTCTCCTCAACTAGCTGCCTCTCTACATGAGACTAAACTTCAAATAGCATGAGTCATAGCTGCTGCCACTCTAGCTCAAAGCTCAGAACCTAGAAAATATCCAGATTAATTGTTTCTTGCAATGGACTGAATGTTTCTGTCCCCACCCCATTCATATGTCGAAACCCTAATCCCAATAGGATAATATTTGGAGATGGGACCTAAAGGGGGTAATCAGGTCATGTGGGTCTAGCCCTCATGAATGAAATTAATGCCTTTAAAAGATGTGAGAGAGCTAGCTAGCTTTCTTTCCACCATTTGAAGATACATGAAGCCAGCAGTCTATAACCTGGAATTCACCAGAATTCAATCATGCTGGCACAATAGACTCAAATATCCAGTCACCCAAACTGTGAGAAATAAATTTCTGTTGTTGATAAACCACCCAGTTTATGATATATTTGTTGTAGCAATTGAAAATGACTAAGATACTCCCTTACCCTTCATAATGCTAAGTCTGTTTGTAGGTAATTTTTCTAATTTTTAGTTTGTTTTACCACAAATTAAGATAGAATATTAGAAAAAAATAATAATGACAATATAATAACAATAATGGCAGTAATGACCACGTGTTAAAAAGTTAATTCATTGAGTAGCCATGTGTGTTATCAGTGAACTTTTCTCTGCTGATCATTTCATAACTATGGTAATAGCTAAGAACATGGATTCTTATACGTTGCTTTGAAAGTAGATAAGCACAGCTTTTGTAGATAGATATTTAGCACTTCCTAGCTGTGTGATATTGAACAAGTAATTATACTATCTTAGTTTCACTTTCCATGTCTATAAAACTGTAGCATAAAAACTACAGTTCAGGGTTATTTGGGCAATTCACTTGGAGAAGAAATATAAAATTCTAGCCCAGGCACATGATGGTGTAAAACAGATGGATTATAATTACTGATATTTATATACATATATATTTACATAATTACGCATGTTTTACACATGTGTTTGCATATGTGTATATATATATTTAAAACAGTGGTGTGTATGTGAGTGAAAGAGAGAAAGAGAGACAGAATGTTCTTTAATCTCACTTGGAAAAGAGTCTTTGAGACTTGATAAGAACTATGGAATTTCTCTCAAAATAAATGAGCAAATACACCTATTCTCCCAAATTACCTATGTTTAAGAGATTCACAGACTCATAATAGCATTTCTCTAACCCTCTATTTAACAAATCTACCCTTGTAGAAGTTTCAAAACTGTTTCTGAGTTCCAGAAGGTAACAATGTTTGGCAAAGCCATATAGCTTTTGCTTTCTTTCTTTCTTTTTTCAAATCAGATTCATAACTAACAATTCATCCATCTATTTATTCTTGAATCCTTGATGATTGTCAAAATCTTTTAAAGGATTAAAATTTTTATGTTATAATATTTTTTACTGTTTTGCCCCTAAAACTATTGCTGGAATCCAGAGGCAAAGTTTAAGAACTCCATCCTGATGCAGAATGGTTTTCTGTTGGGGACTCCTATACTGGTTCTACCAGAGTCTAAGACAAGCAAATAATAGCCAGTATATCGGCATTTGCTATAAACAGTTTCATATTTTGGTTATCAGTTAGACTCTTCTCTCCTAGTTTGGGCTTCTATATCTGGAATCATAGAGCTTGAGACACCTGAAGGTGTGGACCTCTCTCACCATTCACTACTTCTATAATTCTGTGTGTGAGCAGGAAACCAACTTGAGAAGTAAAGAGTTGAATGGGGCAGTGGTCCATTGACAAAAAACTCATATCATGGACTCAGGACTATTGAGAAATATTGCTTTCAAAAGCAGTATTTTTTTCAACAATCCTGACTATTCTTTTCCATTTTGGTTGAATTTTTAGTAAGTTTATCCAACTGTACTCTTTAAAAAAAAAATTTTTAATGTCCACTTGAGGATTAACTCTAACATAAATAGAATTCTGAGGATATGTCTCTACTGAAAAATTAAATTCTAGAATAAGATTCAGATGTTAAAGTAATGGTTTTAAATTTTTAATAGTTTCTTCAAAGAGGATTTATACAATACTCAATCTTGGCATACCACCAAGAATAAAGACATTTGTTTCCTATAGCTATTGTTTGGAAAGTAGAGAGGGCATGAGTAACATATTAAGGATGCACTGAAGCACAACTTCAAACAACAGAGCTAGTTGGGACCTGCTGGGAAACAAGATCTCAGACAAATCAGCCTGGTGGGTGGCACTGAGGAGCCAAATAGTTGTTTCTAAGTGTTACCTTCAGGAACAATACAAGGATAAGAGGTCTCAAGCAACAACAGACTGTGACAATGATCCATGGTACATTGTTAATAAACACACAAAGGTGTTTGTGGTTGCTTCTACACTGATATTTTCTTTAATAATATTTCCCCCCAACATACACTGGCACTTATGTACATATATAAGTATTACATAGATATAAGCAATACGTAACCTACATTTTACAATGAGTTGGAAAGAATAGTGAAAGAAGGGAAACATTACCTCAGGAATTAGACCAGAACACATCATTGTCTCACAGATATACTTGGGGATAACACTCCTCAAGGAAGTTCCTATCTCAAGTCCATTTAGAGTATGTATATACAAAGAGGATTTTTTTTCCCCAAAAGTCTGTTGTGAAAGGAAGAGATTTTTCTTCTGTACTCTACTGTGAGGTAACTGGACTCTCATCTACCACTAAGATCTTGGAGAGACCCAATCTTTAGCCTTCATTAACTCTTTATAATAGAGAGTCTTTCAATTGTGACCTGAGTGTGGCAAAAGTCAAAACATCTGCCCAATGTGTTATATATTCTCAGAATGTCATTCTCTCTCCTTTTTCTCTTTCTTCCCAATTTCCTCTGACTTTGTTAATATACAAACTTTAAGCCTATTCTCAGATTCTAGGAATCAAGAAGTTCTCAAATTCCTCTAAAAATGAGAACATTTTTCAATGACTCGTCCAAATTGCTTTCTCTTCCATGTATCATAAAATTTAAACAAAAACCATTAAACAACCATAAAAATTTTATACTATTGCCCATTTCTGCATTTCTGGGTTTATCTTCCATTATGTCTCTCTAAGCTAGCCGAACTATTCATTGTTCCTTAACAGTTTGTTACATTTTTCTCCTCCATGATTTCATGCATTTTATTAATCTAACAGAAATCCACCCCACAGTTTCACTTACCATAGATGATCATGTTGTATAGATCATAGCAAAGGTCTCCTTTAGTAAAATGTCCTTTCAACACACATGAGTTGATTCTTATTCATTTACATAACAAGCCTCATTGTAGTGGGTCCCCACATTTATGGATTAGCTTTTTCTTCCATATCCTACATAGTGACCTGAACACAGAATAGACAAGAGCACGTTTTCATTGACAACTCAATTATTTTTTAGAACAAATCATGAAATATCATTTGAAGCCATCTTGATTCTTAGTAATCTTGGAAGCCATGGAGCTGACAATAGGAAAAACTCAAAATCTGCTAAGGAAAATTATCTACTTCTGGCCATCTGTGGTTGTTAGAAAATTAAAAATCTTTAAATATTCAAATAAAATTGTGACAAATCTCTTAATATCTATAATCTCCAGGTTAGATATACCTAGTCCTTTTTGATGCAGACTGCTTTCTCTTAAAGAGCCTCCCCTATGCCTATATCTAGGGTGACCCTATCATTCATCCAAAGAAGAGCACTTTTAAGAACTGAAAAGGCCACTGTAATAATTATTTTATTAAACGTGTACAAGTCAGGGATGTCCCAGGGTAACAAATATCTATGTCCCCCTCAAAGAGATATTTCTAGAACTCAACATGACATTCCACTGTGACTTTTATAAAATACAAATTTTAGTATTATCCTCATTTTAGTATCAAATAATATCAATTTAGATTTTTGCCCATGAAAATCATATTCACTTCATTTATAACTATTCAGTGAGTTTTTTATCAACTAGAATTGCTACATAATTTTTTATGGATTACAGCTTGCCTTTCTTATACTTTCAGGTTTGGCTTCTTAGACCCATGTGACTTTCCAAAACATGTATTTGCTAAACAATTTTAAAAGAACAAGATCAAACAATTTATCTTGGGTCACGCTACCGTAAAAATTTATTCTCAGAGGCCAAAAATTAAGCAGAAAAGTTAATTATATGAGCAACTACACAACTATATTTACATTTTACATATTTACATGTACATGTACATGACTGAGAAAATACAAAGGACATTAGATTCTCATTATATTTTTCATTTTATCCTTTTTCTTAGTCATGATTCAAAGGTAATTCTCTTACCTTACCTTACACCACGATTAGATTATCAACTTAAGACTCACACAAGCCAAATGTTTTATTTAGTATTAAGCTTAGGTAATAATTTTAAGCGCACATGTAACTGAGCAGCATAGGAGAATGAAGGAGAATCTGGGTCCATTTAACCTGCAGCCTTCTAAGTCCTTTTCTTTAGTATAGTCTCTGGTCAAGATTTCACAAACAATGGCTCTAAAAGATGTATACACTCATTATCTGCACATAAGGATACTGTCTGATCACAAAACTTATTTTTACATCCTATTAGTTACAAGTTATATGACTCCACTGCACATTAGACAGCAAAACTAAAAATGAAAACATGATTTTTCTAAAGCCTCTGAAGAGAAAACAACAACTACAACAAACTGTAATGTAAATCAATGTATAAAAATTTATATACTTGGGGGAGAATGTGTCAGGTTGTTAGTTCTTTTTCATATGGTTTTCACATAGTTTCATATAGCTTAAATTGTATATTTGGTTATCTAGATGAGAAAAAGCCTTGTAAGAGAAAAAAGAATTTTATTAACACGTAACAGGAAAATGGCCACTAAACCTGACCCCCAAAAAATAAAAAATACTTCCCAGCACAAAACTGAAAGTAACAAAAATCAGCACAAGTAATAAAAGGAAAAATAAACACAGCACAATAACTGAAACAATGATATTAACACTGACTTAATAAGAAATGGTTCATGCATTTTCTATATATTGTATTCATAAGGCAAAATGTGTGTATACATATATATGTGTGTATATATATATATAATATAAAACATATGTTTAAAACATCATAAATAGATCCCATTCAAATGCATCACTAGAACAGAGTGATTAATACTATAAAGTCTCTGCCAGTCTGAGTTAAAAATCTGACACTCAAACCTTTTTGGTCTCTAAATTTAAGAATATTTCTTAACTTCTATATGTTTCTTTTTCTCATACATACAGTGCGGATTAAGAGTAACATCATATAGGAGTACCTGAGTGGAGCAGATAGTCAAGCATCCAACTCTTGATTTTGGCTCAGGTTGTGATCTCAGGATTGTGAGACAGAACCCTGTGTCGAGTTCCACACTCAGTGAGAGTCTGCCTGAGATATTCTCTCTTTCTCCTTCTCCCCCTCTCCCCAACTCCCTCTCTAAAAAAAATAGGTAAGTCTTTAAAAAAAAAAAAAGTAACATCATATAGATTTGATGTGGATTAAGGAGTCAGTAAATCTAAAACTCAGGCTGATATGCAACACAAAAGGATTATAAGTAAATGTTTTTTAAGTGATCATCATTATCAGTAAACTCATTTAATTATCACTATCACCCTAAAAAGTAAGTACAAGTGTAAAAATTTTACAAATAATGAAAATGAACCTTTAAGAGATCAGTTATATTTGCCAAACTACACAGAGTTCAAGTGAAGATTATTATTTAAACCCTGTTTGGTCCAAATCCAAAACCCATAAGCTTTATTAACACAAAATATTGTTTCACAATTAATATAACCATTGAATGCATAGGAATAAAATGCATGCATACAAATATAAACAGATAAAAATAATTGATTATATATGATATAAAGTGTGGGTCAAGAAACATTTTTTTAACATACAGACATCCAATCATTTCAGCACCACTGATTCAAAGGAATTTCCTTTCCCACTGACTTTCCTTTTCAACTTTGTCAAAAATAAACCAATCATGGTTAACTAATGTTTAATAAAGCAGGAAAGAATGTCCAATGGAAAAAAAGATGAAAAAGACGGTCTCTTCAACAAACAGTGTTGGGAAATTGGACAGCCACATGCAGAAGAATGAAAATGAACCATTTCCTTACACTACACACAAAAATAGACTCAAAATGGCTAAAAGACCTAAATGTGAGAAAGGAATCCATCAAGACCCTTGAAGAGAACACAGGCAGCAACCTCTTTGACCTCAGCAGCAGCAAATTCTTCCTAGAAACATTGCTAAAGGCAAGGGAAACAAGGGCAAAAAGGAACTATTGGGATTTCATCAAGATTAAAAAGCTTTTGCACAGCAAAACACATAGAATGGGAGAAGATATTTGCAAATGTCTTATCAGATAACAGGCTAGTATCCAAAACCTATAAAGAGCTTCTCAAACTCAACACCTAAAGAAAATAACCCAATCAAGAAATGGGCAGAAGATGTGAACAGATATTTGTGCAAAAAGACATGAACAGATATTTCTGCAAAGAAGACATCCAAATGACCAACAGACATATGAAAAAATGCTCAATATCACTCAGCATCAGGAAAATACAAACCAAAACCACAATGAGATACCACCTCACACCAGTCAGAATGGCTAAAATTAACAAGTCAGGAAGTGACAGATGTTGGCAAGGATGCAGAGAAAGGGGAACCGTCCTACACTGCTGGAGGAAATGCAATCTGGTGCTGCCACTCTGGGAAACAGTATGGAGGTTCCTCAAAAAGTTGAAAATAGAGCTACTCTTTGACCTGGAAATTGTGCTACTTGGGTATTTACTGCAAAGATACAAATGTAGTGATCCAAAGGGGCATGTGCACCCCAATGTTTATAGCAGCAATGTCCACAATAGCTGAACTATGGAAAGAACCTAGATGTCCATTGACAGATGAATGGATAAAGAAGTTGTGGTAGGGAGGGAGTCAAGATGGCAGAGAAGCAGCAGGCTGAGACTACATCAGGTAGCAGGAGATCAGCTAGATAGCTTATCAAACCATTGCGAACACATACAAATCCAGCGGGAGATCAAAGAGAGGAAGAACAGCAATTCTGGAAACAGAAAATCGGCCACTTTCTGGAAGGTAGGACTGGCGGAGAAGTGAATCGAAAGCGACAGGAGGATAGATCGCAGGGGAGGGGCCGGCTCCTGGCAAGCAGCGGAGCAACGGAGAACTAAATCGGGACTTTTAAAAGTCTGCTCCACTGAGGGACATCACTCCAGAGGCTAAACTGGGGTGAAGCCCATGTGGAGTCAGCGTGGCCCCAGGTCCCACAGGGTCACAGAAGATTCAAGGGTGTCTGAGTGTCACAGAGCTCACAGGTATCAGAGCGGGGAAGCCGGCTACAGAGACAGAGCCGAGGAGTGAGCTCTCAGCTCAGGGCTACCTTGAACCGGTCGCAGGCTGGGTGAGCTCGGAGCGCGACCAGAAGCGAGGGAGACAGGAGTGGCCAGCGCTTTTCTCTGAGGGTGCACTGAGGAGTGTGGTCCCGAAATCTCGGCTCCTCTGGGCAGGAGACTGGGAGGCCACCATTTTCATTCCAGTCCTCCTGACTCTACGGAAAGCATTCAAGGAACAAAAGCTCCCGAAAGCGAAACTGAGCAGATTACTTAGCCCGGCCCCTGTTAAGGGCAGTGCAGCTCTGCCTCAGGCAAAGACACTTGAGAATCACTACAACAGGCTCCTCCCCCAGAAGATCAACAAGAGATCCAGCCAAGACCAAGTTCACTTAACAAGGAGAGCAGCGGAACTCCAGAGGAGGAGAGAGCAAAGCACGGAATTCATGGCTTTCTCCCCATGATTCTTCAGTCTTGCAGTTAATTCAATTTTTTCTTTAATTTTATTTTTTTTCTTTTTCTCTTTTTCTGCTAAATTTTTTTAACTTTTACCCTCTTTTTAACATTTTTTAACTAGTTTATCTTAACAATACCTTTTCCAAAAAAATAATAATCTTTTTTGAACCTTCATTATTATAGTCATATTTTATCCTCCATAGTATTTAACTTTACTTTTTGTATTCACATAAGGGTTTTTTATTCTAAAAAATTTGGGGTACAACTTCCTCTAGTGGATCAAAAGACACCCTAAATCTAGCTCCAGGCTTGTTCGAGTCTCCAGCAAGAGCAAATTCTCTCCACTTTCTTTTTCTTTATTCTCCCAATCAACTTAATCAACTCCTTTTTTTTTAGAAATTAAAAAAAATTTGTTTTTCATCTTTATAGGCATATTCCATCCCTTCACTGTGTTTACTCTTATATATATATTTGTCATTCTTTAAAATTTTGGGAGGTACTTTCTTCTAAGAGACCAAAATACCCCACAATTAAGAGGGTGACCCTGTTCTAGTCATCAGGCTAATATATATATATTTTTTTCTTTTTTATATTTTTTCTTTATTTGTTGTTTTTTTTTTCTGAACTTCATTTTATCCCCTTTCTCCCCCCCCCCCCC
>PISX010030205.1:0-18995 GCA_004024625.1 Mellivora capensis | reverse complement strand
TGCCCAACAGAAGAAAAATTCAGAGGATGGGCCTTCTGCAACAGAGCTAATGGCTACCGACATAGACAATATGTTGGAAAGGGAATTTAGGCTAACAATTATCCAGGCAATAGCTAGGTTGGAGAAAGCCATGGATGACCAAATGGAATTGATTAGGGCAGAACTGAAAGCCACCAGAGATGATGTTCACAATGTTCTCAATGAGTTCCAATCTAATCTAAGTTCTCTAAAAGCTAGGATAACTGAGACAGAAGATAGAATTAGTGATCTGGAGGACAAACAGATAGAGAGAATGGATCAGAAGGAAGCCTGAAACAAACAGCTTAGAAGCCACAAAAACAATTAGGGAAATAAATGATGCCATGAAACGTTCCAACATCAGAATTATTGGAAATCCCTGAAGGAGTTTGAAAGAAGTCTAGAAGATATAGTGGAACAAGTTCTCCATGAAAATTTTCCCGATCTCGTGAATGGAACCAGCATTCATGTACTAGAGGCAGAACGGTCTCCCCCCAAGATTATAGATACTCAAAAGTCCTCGAGACACCTGATAGTAAGAATGAGGAGTTATAATTCTAGAGAAACTCTCTTGAAGGCAGCTAGGGCAAAGAAGCTCCTTACATACAGAGGAAAGCCCATCAGAATAACGTCAGGCCTGTCCACAGCAACCTGGCAAGCCAGAAAGGGCTGCCAAGATATATTCAGGGCACTAAATGAGAAGAACATGCAGCCAAGAATACTTTATCCAGCAAGACTGACATTCAAAATGGATGGAGAGATAGAGTTTCCAAGATATGCGAGGCTTAAAAGAGTATGCGAGCACCAAGCCAACACTGCAAGAAATATTAAGGGGGGTTCTATAAAAGAGGAAAAATCCTAAGAATATCATTGAACAGAAATATAGAGACAATCTACAGAAAGAAAGACTTCAAAGATAACACGATATCAATAATCGCTCTCAATGTGAATGGCCTAAATGCACCCATAAATTGACACAGGGTTGCAGATTGGATAAAATAACAGGACCCATCCATATGTTGTTTACAAGAGAGCCCTTTCGAACCTAAGGATACACCCAGATTGAAAGTGAAGGGATGGAGAAGCATCTTTCATGCCAATGGGTCTCAAAAGAATCCCGGGGTAGCGATTCTCATATCAGATAAATTAGATTTTAAACTAAAGGCTGTAGTCAGAGATACAGATGGACACTACATCATTCTTAAAGGGACTATCCACAAAGATGATCTAACAATTGTAAATATCTATGCCCCCAATATGGGAGCAGCCAATTACATAAGAAAACTATTAATCAAGATAAAGAGTCATATTGATATGAATACATTGATAGTAGGAGGTCTTAACATGCCTCTCTCAGTAATATATCATCCAAGCAGAAAGTTAATAAAGAAACAAGAACATTGAATCACAGTTGGACCAGATGGACCTCATAGATATATACAGAACATTCTACCCTAAAACAACAGAATACTCATTCTTCTCAAGTGCACATGGAACCTTTTCCAGAATAGACCACATACTGGGTCATAAATCAGGACTCAACCGATACCAAAAGAATGAGATTATTCCCTGCATATTCTCAGATCACAATGCTTTGAAACTGGAGCTCAACCACAAGGAAAAGTTTGGAAGGAACTCAAACACCTGGAATCTAAAGACCACCTTGCTTAAGAATGCGTGGATCAACCAGGAGATCAAAGAGGAACTTAAACAATTCATGGAAACCAATGAGAATGAAGACACGTTGGTCCAAAACCTATGGGATACAGCTAAGGCAGTCCTAAGGGGGAAATACATAGCCATCCAAGCCTCCCTCAAAAAAATTGAAAAATCCAGAATACAACAGCTGTCTCTACACCTTCAAGAACTGGAGAATCAACAACAAATTAAACCAACTCCACGCACAAGAAGGGAAATAATCAAGGTTAGAGCAGCGATGAATGAGGTAGAAACTAGAGATACAGTAGAACGTATCAATGAAACTAGAAGCTGTTTTTTTGAAAGAATCAATAAGATCAATAAACCATTGGCCACACTAATCCAAAAGAAAAGAGAGAAAGCTCAAATTAATAAAATTATGAATGAAAAGGGAGAGATCACAACTAACACAGGGGAAGTAGAAACAATCATCAGAAGCTATTATCAACAGTTATATGCCAATAAGTTAAGGAACCTAGATGAAATGGATGCATTCCTGGAAAACTATAAACTCCCAAAATTGAACCAGGAAGAAAGTGACAACCTGAATAGACTGATATCTAGTAACGAGATTGAAGCAGTAATCAAACCTCCCAAAAAACAAGAGCCCAGGACCTAATGGATTTCTGGGGAATTCTACCAAACTTTCAATGAAGAAATAACACCTATTCTCCTGAAGCTGTTTCAAAAAACTGAAGCTGAAGGAAAACTTCCAGACTCTTTTTATGAAGCCAGCATTACCCTGATCCCCAAAATTAGCAAGACAGGAAACAACGTGTGTTGGACAGGATATGGAGAAAGGGGAACCCTCTTACACTGTTGTTAGGAATGCAAGTTGGTGCAGCCACTCTGGAGAACAGTGTGGAGATTCCTCAAGAAGTTAAAAATAGAGCTTCCCTATGACCCTGCAATTGTGCTACTGGGTATTTACCTCAAAGATACAGATGTGGTGAAAAGAAGGGCCATCTGTACCCCAATGTTTATAGCAGCAATGGCCACGGTCGCCAAACTGTGGAAAGAACCAAGATGCACTTCAATGGATGAATGGATAAGGAAGATGTGGTCCATATACTCTATGGAGTATTATGCCTCCATCAGAAAGGATGAATACCCGACTTTTGTAGCTACATGGACGGGACTGGAAGAGATTATGCTGAGTGAAATAAGTCAAGCAGAGAGAGTCAATTATCATATGGTTTCACTTGTTTGTGGAGCATAACAAATAACATGGAGGACATGGGGAGTAGGAGAGGAGAAGAGAGTTGAGGGAAATTGGAAGGGGAGGTGAACCATGAGAGACTATGGACTCTGAAAAACAACCTGAAGGTTTTGAAGGGGCGGGGGGGTGGGAGGTTGGGGGAGCTAGGTTGTGGGTATTATGGAGGGCATGCATTCCATGGAGCACTGGGGGTGGTGCAAAAACTATGAATTCTGTTACGCTGAAAAGAAATTTAAAAAAAGGAAAACAAAACAAAACAAAAAAACCATTTATACCCCTAAAACAGTGGAAAAGCTCATTTGAATGGGCAGAATCAGACAAGATAGCTAAAATGTTCCCAGAACTAATTTATTTACTAGGCATTGCAATAAGGCTTAATCTGCATGCAATCCTAACAATAAACTTAGTAGTAATTACTACTATTCTCATTTTAAGTATGTAGATATGTTTCTCTTTCATATTTCATATTTTTCTGGACTGACTCCAGAAAAAAGTACCAAGTTTCAACCACTATACCTTGAGGTTGCATTAAGAGGGTTGAGGCAAGACTTGAACTGAAATATAGTCCTAAAGGATAATTAGAATCTGTACAAACTAAATTGGGGAATGGGGAATAAGGCTAAACATAAACTAGGGAAGATGCTGTAACAGAAACTGGTTCAATTAATCTTGGGAAGACAGATGTTGGAATGGGTGGAACTGCATAGGATGTCTACGAAAACAGGTTAGAGAACCCAGGGTTAATGCACATGCTTGCATCTGACTGCCTGGAGTTGACTCAGCTCCACCACTTAGTATTTACATAACCCTTCAAGTGACTTAACCTCTCTGTGCTCTATATGTTTGCCAACATCATAGGGTTTTTACGAGGATTAATATGAGTATGTCTAGAAGGACAGTATCTGGTATACGGTTAACACTGTTCACGTTTGGCCATTTTATGATTATTAGCAATAGTATTACTTTAAAAATTGCACCCATTCAAATTTATAGGTTTTGGTCTATTCATCAAGAAACTTATCTCACTTTTACATTTGTTCTTCTTTTGCCCTAAGAATATATGGCATAGATTAAATCAATTCTGGATTTTAAATTGTCTTTTAGGTTCATCTACTTTAGTAGATGTGAGAAAATCAGGCTCAAATAGATGGGTGATTTGGCTGCATCCACATAATGCCATTTATCTGTGCTCAAGCCTCAGCTTGTAATGATTGGAAAGACCAGAAACAGTAAATGTATACACTATATACAGCAAACCAAAACTCTAGATCAAGTCATAGATCCTTAATTTTCTTGAAAAGATCTTATATCAAGTATCTGTTCAGTTATAAGCCTGGCTGTAATGCTCTATGTCTGAATTTCAAAGCAATTGTCAACATTTAAAAAATTATTTTGGAACACTGTTATTTTTACCTCCCCCTGCTCTCATCATTTGCACTATATAAAGTAGCTGTTTTGATGAGTCTGCTTGTCCAGGTGGTCTCAGTTACATAATTTGACTCAGTCAGCTAAATTTTTTAGTAAGTTTGTATATATAGAGCTAGGGGTCATACATAGAGCTAAGGGTTAATTTCCAAGGATTTCATTTACAAAGGTTCCTTCACTGCAAGGAAATCTTAGTGCTCCTAGACTTAACTTCTTAAAGTGTCTGGTCAACAAGTTTGTCTAATGTGTTATCAACTGGTTGTTTCTAGTATTCCCTTTTCTCAGTTTTCACCCTGAGATGACATCCTTTTATTTGTACAAGTATGTATATTTATATGTACAAACTATATAGAGCTCTGTATGTATGTGTATAAACATACAAATACAGTCTTCTACAGTCTTTTCCAGGAACTCAACTTTTCTTCTTCTTGGTTAATAAAAATTATATTTATCAATAATCATTAGATTTTCAGAAGCCTCAGTATTTTCCTCCTTTCCTATATCATAACATAATTTACAGGGATGCATATTAGATACATATATATATATATATATTTAATATCTAGGGTGTGTCATACATGTTGACTTTTTATTTTCATGTTTATAAACTGAAGAGTAATTTGAAAAAAAATTGCAGTGTGATTAAAATAGGTTCTTTGATTAGCCTAAATACATAATCTTTAAGCAATAGTAATAGAAAAGAAGAAAAGGCAAATAGAAAACATGAAACCACTTTGATGAAAAATGCCCACTTAAAGGGACCTGTATTGCTTTATAGTTCATTACAAGAAGGTAAACAGAATACTATTTTTGCTACTGCTTTATATTCTTATTGCATTTTTTCTTAATTTTACCAAAGATATATTTGAATATCCCCCACTTCATAGTCTGAGAAAATGAGGAGCCATAGAAAGCTTATTCAGGCTTCAGTTTTACATCAAATGTAAACTATTTGACAGTTTATCAGAATTTTAATATGGAATATAAGATATAATAGAAGTATATAAAATGTTTTATAGGCTAAAGTGAAGTATATATTTAAGAGGGTTTTTGGCAAAATTCTCCAGCCCATTTTGTATTACTGTCTTCTTTACCTTTGATTTTTTCCAAGGTTTTTATTGTTTTAAAGTTTAATACTATTAAAATAAGATTATGCAGTTATATAGATATAACTTTTAAAAATTTTTATACCCACACTTGATTTCCTTTTTCCTCTTTTTCCTCAAAGAGCTATAAAATGTTTCTAAAAACTCATGTATTACCAATGAAAGCCATGATTCAACTACAAAGCCAGCTGATTTCCTAAATAAATTCTTAGCTAGTATCTTCCATTAAGAAGTCCAGCCAGAAAAAAAACATAGCTAAATTTTCTCTAGAATGTTCACTAAAATACTCATCCAGGAAGAGGTGTTGGTAAATACACATATTGTGAAGAGACATGATTTATTGTTTAGTATACCTGAAACTGCTTCATAAATAATGGACCTTTAGAGTAAAAAATGCAAGCAAAAAACATAAAAGCAAATTGCCAAGTTTTCTTTAGCTTCTTTTTATAGCCTCTCTTTCTTTGGGAACAATATGGTTAAAGCTTCAGTGTTGTGATAAAGCGACCAACCATCCTTCATCCTGGCTGGTCATCAATTTTCACTGATGGAGTCAGGATAACTTATTGCTTGAGGAAGACTGAGAATATATAGGCCAGAAAAACAAATATGGTAACTTTTCACTTTCTATGTACACATATAAATTCTCTGTTTCTTGAAAGAAAAGGAAAATCAGTATCCCTTCTTCTTCCATGAAAACGAAACTTTTAAATGAACATTTTTTTTTCTCAAAGTCACGTATCTGGTGGCTCCTTTTAGCCATGGAGGTCATGAATTCCTTTAAGAGTATAGATTTAGAACATCTTTCTAGCCAAATGTTATTGGCAGGTACCCTTATAATTAAGGCAGAAATGGTCAAATTACAGAATATGCTATGAACAGAAACAGTTCTCCAAAAATTATAATTCCCTAGCCGTGGTTGTATTCTAAAGCATATTGAATCATATTTTGGCCATAGAGTTGATTACAATGTGATTTTAACTGTCAGAATAATGTTCCCCAATAGAATCTTAGCAAAGCAGAATGTTTGAGGCTATGGGCAATTCTATATTTACGTGCATGGCTAATTGGCTGGTAGTTATGGACAAGGACCAAAGTTTAGAATTCCCTGGAAGAAACAAATCTGCTTGCACGTGCCCTTGAATTCATATTTATATGTCCTTTGGGGAGTTTGTGAATTTCATAAGCTTTTTAAATTCTCTTCCCCAATCTTTCCTCACAATGATTTTAAAGAGTCAGCAGGACAGCTATCTTCCTAAAATACAAAGGGACAATGAGACATACGACTCATTCAGGGTCACCAAATACATTTGGACAAAAGTGAGGGCAGAATCAGATTGCTCAAGTCTATGCATGACAGTTCTCCTTTTTCTTATGCTCATAGACACAAAAAAAGTGTTTCAACAGGTTGAATAATAAAATTAGACCTAAAGAACTAGAATTATCCATGGTCAGGGAATAGCACTCTTAACATAAAATTGGCCTATAAGAAACTATTTTAGCTCAATTTCCCTTTCTTTGCTTACATAATGGAGGAAGGACTAATAAACAGTAAAATTACAAAAGTGGAAAAGAGGAGGGAAATACAGAAATCAAGTTCATGCAAGTAGACATCTCCTGAAAATTAAAAGTTGGCTGTGATTAGAAGCAAAGACAATATAGTCTTTACCAAGCAAACATTTAAAGGATGTTTAAAGATGCATTAACTAAAATGCATATTACAAAGCTATTTCCTTACAGGTGAAAGCTTAACTTGAACTAATTAATCTGTTTTAACTTATATCATTTTAACAGCCAATAGGCATTCCATATCTGTGAGCATAGGAGAATCCTGTGAGTTTGAACAATATGGTTCCACTGCAGGCTTTGTCAGCTAGTGATTCCAAACAAGACTTCAGTCTTTGCCTTGCTCTGAAAACTTCCTTTTTCCACCAGCGTTACTGTGCTTGCCAAAAGTGACATAACCTTGAAATTATTTGTTACATTTTCCAGTGAACAAACCCAGCTTGTTTAGGAAATGGGCAGCCTATATCATTAGCAAAGAGTACAATAGTGGACTCAGAATTCAGCCTTGATTGGTGAGCCCACAGTATTACTTGTTTCTGGGAAATCTCTCTGATTTTAGAAACAATCCAGTATTTTAACTACGCTGGTTGAGTTGGGTTAGCTTCTCAAGGTTGTTAGGGAAGTGTGCCACCTCCTGCACCACATGAAACCTGAAGTTCACGTAGTCTTCAATACAACACAGTCCAAATAACATTTACACTCATTTTAATTGCACTTGCCATGTATTAGTGGTCTGTCTTTGAACGAGGTTTGTTGGCAATGAAATAAAATCTTGAGAGTAACTATTATTTTTTCTAATTATGAAATTAATATACTTCTACTGCGGACAATTTAAAAGTACTCTATAGAGTTAAGTAGAAAAACAAATCACTCTCACAAGTCAAACATACAATGATGAACACACACATACATATAATTATCCAACAAGAAGTAATGATCCTATAGGCAATTTGATTCAGGATAATAAGAAGATTTATAAAATGCATAACACCTGTTGGCATCACAATATTACAGATTTAAACAGAAGAACCAATCCATTAATAAACTCTATATTTCCAGACAATGTGCTATCTGGCAGATAGGTAATCTGAGGAATACTGTAATAGAAAATCTTGATTTGAAGAAGAACTGATGTATGAAATTAACTTACAGGAAGTAAGTGCTTTCTGTTTTTTCCTTAAAAATTATATTATGCTGTATCTTTTGTAGTTAATTTTATTTTTAAATAAGTAATATTGGCATGTTTCTCAATGAAAAACTATATAAGAAAATACATTTTGAAGACATTTGCTTTCATTCTTATCTCTGCCTGTCCCATTATATCTCTTGCCCTAAAAAGAAGTGACCTTTATTAGTTCTCAATGTATACTTTCAGTTTTGTTATCATATTATGAAAACATGAATATATTTTCTTATATTCCATTTTACACAAATAGCAGCTTACTAAATTGCCTTTGGTATCCTTGTAGCTCCTGCAGAATTTCAATATAAGTACATAAAGAACTTCCCTTGCATATATTCATATATTCAGAACTTCTATTTCTGTGTAAAGAAATACTATAGTTTAAGTGGTTTCTTATAGATAGTTCCTTTACATTATTTTGTGATTGTAAAGAAAGCTGCCATGATAGTCTTGTGCCAATGTTATTTTGTACTTTTGTGAATATATATTTAGAATAAATTCCCTGGAGTGGGATCACTATGTCAAAGACTAAATTAATTTGTAATTTTGAAAGATATCTTTCGTAAGGATTTTAACATTTTGCGATCAGATGTGGAAGTGTCTGTTTTCCTTTAGCCATACAAACATTCTATGTTATCATTCATTTACATTTCTGTGATTCTGATAGGTGAGACATTATATTTCACTTTAGTTTGTGTTAAAATTTTAAAAGGGACTGCACGTCCTTTTTAAATGCTTGCAAATGTTGTGATACTTTCCTAGAAAATTATTCGTTCTGATCTATGCCTATTTTTCTATTGGGTTCTTTATTAATTTGTAGAGCTCATTGTACATTGGAGAAATTAACCCTTTATGATATCAATTGCAATTTTTTGTAATTCTCTTATATATTTACTTACACTACTTGTTTTGAGTCTAAGTTTTTATCTTTTTCTTTATTTTTTTGTCCTGTTTTGTTTTATTTTGTTTATGCTCTTATCTGGGATTGTGTGTGTGTGTGTGTGTGTGTGTGTGTGTGTGTGTGTATGTTGTCAAAATATCAGTCTATTTTCCCCACAACCTAAATTCAGTCTTTCTTAACCAAAATTCTGTAAAGCAAAATAAATGATATTTTAGATATTTTCTCCTTCATAAAGTATCCATTTAAAATAAGGCTCTTTTGATGAAAGATAATGCTATCTCATTCTGAAGAAAATACTGCAAATTTCTAAGTTATCAAAGTGTAAAATTTTTCCTCTTAAATGGGAATGCTAACACTACAAACCCTTGAGATTTGACTTTTTAAATGTCTGATCCCACATATACAGTACAAGACTTTTATGATCATGAGTATTTGATGAATTCATATACTTTTGCATGATAGCAATACAGATCTCAATAACAATTCCAAGTAGTCTAAATAACTCTGCTGGAAGATTAATATATCTCAGAATTTCTTACATTGAATTAACTGCAGAAAGCCATCTGAGGAAATATGTGGAGGTATGTCTCATGTATTCATAGTAGAGAGGCTAAAAATATAGGGATGACATTCATATATGTTAATGTTTGCATCAATTTGTATTCATTATACAAATAGTAATAACATGAGGTCAGTAACAATTTGGAACATTTCTGTCTGCTCCAGACAGCTGGTACAGTAGTGTGTACTGATATTTATGATAATAATCAAACAGTTTGCTTATTCAGCATCAGATGCCTTGGGTTAAAGTCTGAACATGTCTTAAACTGTGCACGTCAGGAGTGTTTAGGGCAACTCTATCATTTATGTAGCTAGTACTGATACTACTCCCTGGCAGTGGATTCAGAGCTAAGCTCTAAGGCTCCAGATCTAATTGAAGAAATCTCTGATAAATTCCCACAGCATTCCATTTGGATACGTATTGCTGTTCTGCTATGAATGTTCTCTACCCCACTCCCACACAATGACCCTGCTAGTATAATCCCATCCTATAAGAACTGCTGTGGTAAAGAGTATATCTTTGGATTGATTTTATGGAGTCAGATTTTTGTTTCTTAGTCTCAGAGGAGCTAATCTACAATTTCAATTTCCTATTTTGAAGGAATAATGGACAAGTCAAAGAGAAGATAAGTGCTGACAGTAAGCCAAGTTATATTTTCTTTTACAAGGAAATACTCATCCTAAAAACACTGTTTTAGTCCTACATTTTAAATAATTTGAAGAATGCATGTCTGCCACAGATGCTCTCCCTTTATCATTCTTAAGCAGCCTTGTTCATTCTTTTTCCACGAAAAACTTGTCACTAACTTGAGACATGTGTGAAAGAACTCCATTAGCATCAAAGTATCCTACAAACATTTATTTTCTACCATGGATATTTTATTCTTTTACTTCATTTAACAAATAGAACTACAACGTCTGCTCATTCTGTTTTTTATTTTTTGGGCCACTTTTACAGATATTTTTACTTATTTGCCATTTAATTCATCAACTAAACATTTAGTTTGCATGGGCTATATAGTAGGCATTAACTAGGTTTGGTGACTACTTGGAATATATGCGCTTCAGGTATCCATAGACCATAGGGAAAATATTCACACAAAGAGAAAATAATGCAATGAGTGTTAATACATAATACAATCAGAATGTAATACAATCAGTGGTAGTTCAGAGAGGTGGATACTAGTTTGTCACAGTCGTGTTCTGTTATTGGGTTGAAGTAAGGTGTTACATAATTATTAGCTTGACTATTCTGAAATCATTGGAAACCAACCAAAATATGACATAAGCTTGTTTATAGGGATCAGACATTGTTTGCAGCTCCTAGAGATTTTGATTCTGGGCCTTTCATGAGGTCACTGTAAGCAACTTGGGGAATGGATCATTTATCCTTGGCATGCTGGAATCCTCCCTAATATGAAGACTATTCTTGCCAGACATACTTGTAAAGACATTATCATATTTTTATTTGTGCTATTGAACGCTTAACATGTCTTTCCCCGAATTTCCCTAGCCACTTGTTCTTTTTTTTTTTTAAATTCCAGTGTAGTTAACAAATAATGTTATATTAGTTTGAGGTTATAACATAGTGATTCCATATATTACTTAGTGTTCATCATGATAAGTGTACTCAATCCAATTCACCTATTCCACCCATCCCTACTTACCTTCCCTTTGATAAACCTCTGTTTGTTCTCAATAGTTAAGAGTAAGTTCTTTGGTCTGTCTCATTCTTTTTTTCTCTGTTCATTTATTTTGCTTCTTAAATTCCACATTCAAATGAAATCATATGTTATTGTTCTTCTTGGACTGGCTTATTTTGCTTAGCATTTATACTCTCCAGATCCATCCATGTTGTTGCAAATAGTAAAATTTCATTCCTTCTTAAGGATGAATAATATTCCATTACATATATATATATATATATATATATATATATATATATGTGTGTGTGTGTGTTGTGTGTGTATGAATAAAGAAGAAATGGCATATATACCATCATCAATCTATGGACACTTGGGCTGCTTCCATATTGATTGTCAAGCATTGTCAATAATGCTGCTATAAACATAGGAGTGCATATATTCCTTCAAATTAGGGTTTTTGTATTCTTTTGGTAAATACCCAGTAGTGTCATTACTGGATTGTGGGGTAGTTCATTATTTAATATTTTGAGGAAACTCTACACTGTCTTCCATGCTGTACCAGTTTGCATTCCCACCAACACTGCACTAGGGTTCCTTTTCTCCACAACCTCACCAATACCTGTTCTTTCTTTTTTTTTTTTTAAAGATTATTTATTTATTTATTTGTCAGAGAGAGAGAGAGAGAGAGCAAGCACAGGCAGACAGAGTGGCAGGCAGAGGCAGAGGGAGAAGCAGGCTCCCTGCCAAGCAAGGAGCCCGATGTGGGACTCGATCCCAGGACGCTGGGATCATGACCTGAGCCGAAGGCAGCTGCTTAACCAACTGAGCCACCCAGGCGTCCCAAAACCTGTTCTTTCTTTCTTTTTTTTTTCTTTTTTTTTTTAATTTTTATCACTGTTCTTTCTTATGTTGTTGATTTTAGTCATTCTGACTGGCTCATTGTAGTATTGATTTTCACTTTCCTGATGATGAGTGCTGAGCTTCTTTTCTTGTGTCTTCTGGCCATCAGTATGTCTTCTTTGGAGAAATGTCTGTTCATGTCTTTTGCCCATTTATTAATTAAATTTTTTATTTTGTTAGTTGTATCAGTTCTTTATTGGTTTTGGACACTAACCCTTTATGGGATATAACATTTGCAAATATAATCTCCCATTCCATATGTTGTCTTTCAGTTTTATTGTTTCCTTTGCTATGCAGAAGTTTTTATTTTGATGTAGTCAAATTGGGGTTGTTTTATTAATTTCTCTTTCTGCTGCTTTATTATTAGTGTGTAAAACTGCAACTGCAACTGATTTCTCTACGTTAATTTTGTGTCCTATGACCTTCCTGAATTCATTTATCCCTTCTAGTTGTTTTTGGTGGAGCCTTTGGAATTTTCTACATACTCATTTGCAAATAATGAAAGTTTTACTTCTTTGCTGATTTGGATCTTTATTTCTCTCTCTCTCTCTCTTTTTTGAGAGAGAGTGGGGAGACAGGCAGACAAACAGGAGAGAGAATCTTAAGAAGAATGCTTAGCACAGAACCTGATGTGGGGTTCAATCTAACAACCATAAGATCATGACCTGAGCCCTAAATCAAGAATTGGATGTTTCAACTGAGCCCAGGCACCCATGGATGCCTTTTATTTCTTTTTCTTGTCTGATTGCTGTGGCTAGGACTTCTGCTACTGTGCTGAATAAAAGTGGTGAGAATGGACATCCCTGTTTTGTTCCTGACCTTAGAAGAAGAGCTGTCAGTTTTTCCCTATTGAATATGATGTTACTTGTGGATTTTTCATACAAGGCTTTCATTATGTTCAGGTATATTCCCTCTAAACCTACTTCATTGAGGGTTTTTATCATGAATAGATGTTGCAGTTTGCCAAATGCTTTTTCTGTCTCTATTTAAATAATCATATGTTTTTATCCTTTCTCTTATTGATGTGATGCATGTATCACATTGATTGATTTGTGAATACTGAACCATCCTTGCATCCCAGGAACAATTTCCATTCGATTATGGTGAATGATTTTTAATGTATTGTTGGATTTCATTTACTAGTATTATGATGAGGATTTTTGTATCTATGCTTTTCATTTATATTGGCCTATAGTTCTCCTTATTTGTGGTGTTTTATCTGTTTTTTTTTGGTTTTTTTTGTTTTTTTTTTATCAGAGTAATGCTGGCCTTATGGAGTGAACTTGGAAGTTTTCCTTTCTCTTCTATTTTTTTGAATAGTTTGAAGAGAATTGGTCTTAAATTTTCTTTAAATGTTTGGTAGAATTCACCTGTGAAGTCATCTGGCTCTAGACTTGTTTGTTGGGAGGTTTTGATTACTGATTCAATTTCCTTGCTGATAATTGATCCGTTCAAATTTTCTATTTCTTCCTGCTTTAGTTTTGGTAGGTTATATGTGCCTAGAAACGTATCCATTTCTTCTACATTGTCCAATTTGTTGGTACAATTTTTTTTAATATTCTCTTACAATCTTTTCTTATTCTGTAGTGTCAGTTATTTCTCCTCCTTCTGATTTTGTTTGTTTCCTCTCTCTTACTCCTTTTTCTTTGTTTGTTTGATGAGTCTAGCTAGAGACATCCATTTTTTTTTGATCTTTACAGAGATCCAGCTCCTGGCCTTATTGATCTGTTCTATTGTTTTTTAGTTTCCATATAATTTATTTCTGCTCTAATCTGTATTATTTCCTACCTTCTGCTGGTTTCAGGTTTTATTCGTATTTCTTTTTCTAGCTCCTTTAGGTATAAGGTTAGGTTGTTTATTTAAAATTTTTCTTGCTTTTTGAGGTAATCTGTGTTGCTATAAATGCCTCTCTTGGAACTACTTTTGCTGCATGCCTAAAATTTTGGACTGTGTTTCATTTTTATTTGTCTCTGTGTAATTTTTAAAATTTCTTCTTCAATTTCTTGATTAAGCCATTCATTATTTAATTTAACCTCCATGTATTTGTGGTTTTTCTAGATGTTTTTAAGATTTATTAATTTTAGAGAAAGAGAGAGAATACAAGTTGGGGAAGGAGCAGAGGGAGAGAGAGAGAAGAGAAGCAGACTCTCCACTGAGCACAGAGCCGAACATGGGGCTTGATCTTCTGACCCTGAGATCATGACTTGAGCCAAAAATCAAGAGCCAGACACTCAACTGACTGAGTCACCCAGGCACACCCAGATTTTTTTTCATGTGGTTGATTTCTGGTTCCAAAACTTTGTGGTCAGAAACAATGCATGGTATGACTTTTATATTTTTGAATTTGTTGAAACTTGTTTTGTGACCTAATATATGATCTACTTTGGAGAATATTTTAAGTGTGCTTGAAAAGAAAGTGTAGTATGCTGCTTTAGGATGGAATGTTCTAAATATATCTGTTAAATCCATCTGTTTCAGAATGTCATTCAAAGCCATTGTTTCCTTGTTGATTTCCTGTTTAGATGATCTGTCCATTGTTTTAAGTGGAGTGTTAAAATGCCCTATTATTATTATTGATAACTTCATTTTTCCAATGAGATGTTTTATGTATTTGGGTGTTCTCAGGTTTGGGGCATAAATGTTTACAATTATATCTTCTTGTTGGGTTGTTCTTTTAATTATTATACAGTATCCTTTGTCTCTTGGTTTGTCTTTGTTTTGATATCTATTTTGTCTGACTTAAATAATGCTACCCCAGCTTTCTTTTGACATGCATTTGAATGATAAAAATTTCTGCATCCTCTCACTTTTAATCTGCATGTATTATTATATCTGAAGTGAGATTCTTGAAAGCAACATATAGATGGGTCTTGTTGTTCATCCATTCCATCACTCTCTGTCTTTTGATTGTTTAGTCCATTGCCATTCAAAGAAATTATTGATAGATATGTATTTATTGTCATTTTGTTACTTGTTTTGTTGTTGTTTTTTATAGTTCTCTGATTCTTCTCTTGCTTTCTTATGGTTTGCTGGCATTCTCATGGTTTGCTGGACTCCTTTCTTGTTATCTTTTGCATATCTATTTCTGGTTTTGATTTGTGGTCCATTAGGTTTGTGTATAACATTTTCTGCATATAGCAGTCTATATTAAGTTGATGGCTGCTTAAGTTTAAACCCATTCTTTACTCCTCTGGCACCCATTCATTAGCTCTATAGTGTCATAATTTACATCCTTTTATTCTTTGAGTCCCTTGACAAATTTCTACAAATATATTTACTGCTTTTGTGTTTCCTACTTTTCATACTCTTACTTATTTTCTTGCCTTTCCACTCAAAAAATCTCCTTTACATTTCCTATAGCACTTGTTTAGTGGTCAGTACTTTAGTATAGTACTCCTTTAGTTTTTGTTTGTCTTAGAAACTCTTTATCTCTCCTTCTGTTTTGACTGATATCCTTGCTGGATAGAGTATTCTTGGCTGTAGATTTTTTTTTCTTTTCAGTACTTTGAATATATCATGCCACTCTCTATGGAGCTGCAAAGTTTCTGCTGAAAGATCCACTGATAGCCTTATGTGGTTTCCCCTTATATGTAACTGTATTCTTTTCTCTTACTGCTTTTACAATTTTCTCTTTATCACGACTTTTTGCCATTTTAAATACTATGTGTTTTGGTGTGGAGCTCCCTAGGTTGATTTTGTTGTGGCAATATCTGTGCCTCCAGGTCTGGATATCTGTTTCCTTCCCCAGATTAAGGAATTTTTCAGCTATTATTTATTCAAGTAAAATTTCTGCCCACTTTTCTCTCTGTTCTTCTGGGATCCTTAAAATGCAAATGTTGTTATGCTTGATAGAGTCACTGAGTTCCTTAAGTATCTTATTCTGAATACTTTTTTTCTCTCATCAGCTCAGCCTGATTACTTTCTATTACTGTGTCCTCCAAATTGCTAATTTGTTCTTCTGTTTCCTCTAGTCTGCTATTTATTCTATTTTAATGTCATTTATTGGATTCTTCATCTTTGATTGGTTGTTTTTTATCTGTTTTTAAGGGTCTTGCTGATGTCCTTCACTCCTTTTCCAAGTACAGTGAGTATCTAAGATCATTACTTTAAATGCTCTATCAAGCATGTTACTTGTCTCCATTTAAGTATTTTGCTGTGGTCCTTTATTGTTCTTTCACTTGGGACATATTCCTCTGTCTCTTCATTTTATCTAACTCTATGTGCTTATTTCTGTGTATTAGAAAAGTGAGCTATATCTTCTGCTCTGATGGTAATGCCAGTCAGCTGCAGTGGCTCTCTTTGGCAATTGTGGGGAGTGTTTGGTTCCTTTGGTGCTGGTAAACCCTCTGGGGCCACTTTGGGCTTGAATTGAGTCAATCCAGGCATTTGCCAGAGATGTAGTAGCACCAAACTACTGGATGATTTTCCTAAGTTTTCCCCAGAGAAATTTTCATTGATGGGCAGGTGTGTAGTCAAACCAACTGCCTGCCCCCAACCCATGCTGGGGCTGCTGTTTGATTGGTGTGAAGTATTCTTCCCTTCACCCCAGGGCAAGAGTTACTTTGGAGTGCTGCTAGCCCCTATTGTGGCAGTTCATACACTGACAGGCTTGTGACTCTGGTTTGGCCTGAACCCAAGAGTGAATGTGGTGCCACCATCAAGACCAAAAGATGTGGTGCCACACCATCAAGACCAGGCCAGCCATGGTGGGGAATGGAGTTTTATCAAGGTGTGCATAGGTCTACTTGGGAGGTGAGCTCTCCTGCTACCAGCACCACAACTGGGGCTGGCCTAGGTGGATCTGCAAAGTGCTAGTGTGCTGGTATGGGAGCAATTTTGAGAAGGTGCATGTTGGTCCTCTACTGTCCTGCTGCTTGCACTGACACTGTGACCATTGTGTCTGACCACTGACACTGGCGCACAAAGTTTGTGGGTCAGAAGAGATACTGTTGGCTAGGTTTTTGATGGTGTTCTGGGAGAAGGAACCAACAATGATGGGATTAAAGTAAGTGTGACTAGAAAAGATGGATATGCTGAAGTGTGTGGGGAGGTACCATAGTGTAAACATGTTTGGTAGTGAATTTCAACATAACACTGGTTCTTCCAGGTGGCCCTGTGTTTATGCTGGGGCTAGGAGATGTTCCTGAAGATGTCCCTCAGCAAACTCTGTCCCTCTAGTACATACTCTGAGATTACTAAATAACTCTGCCTCCATTATGCCCCAGGCATTTTTCAAACTGCTGCTTCTATACTGTGATGCAGAGGTCTATTTGTTGTGTTGTTTCTTTAAGGCCAGGAAGTTGGCTTCCTATTGCCTTCAGGGCTCTCTCAGAGCTGAGCCTGTTGAATTTTTAAACTCATGACTTAAAGTCCCACCGGTTTTAAGAACACATGAAATTAGCCTCTCTAATTTTTAAAGCCAAATATATGGGGATTCATCTTCTCTTTATGGGCTTCCTAATGTGATGATCTGTTTATCTCCCTTGGGTCCCTACCTCCCACTGATGACCTCCTGTCCATTTAGGTCCCCACAACATCTCCTTCCTTCCTACCTTTTTCAAAGTGGCCTCTTATCTACCTTAATTTATGGAATTTGTTCTGCCAGTCTTTGGATCATTTTCTGGATTATTTACATTGTAGTGAGTGTTATCTAGCTGTAGCCATGGGATGAGGTGAGCATAGGGTCCTCTTACTCCATCATCTTCCGGGAAGTCTGTTCACTTGTTCTTGGTTGTATTCATTTTATACTTACTGCTAGTTGTATTATTTTAGAGTAATATATATTTCTAGTCCCTTGGAGGACAACATCTTATAAGAGAGGAATCAAGCTCTTAGATGTTCATGATATAGGTATTGAATAGACCATGCTCAATGACTCACACCCTGGTTTTAATTCTGATTCTGCCACTAGCCACACGACTTTGGGTAACATGAAACTAAGGTGTCCTTTCCTTCATTATTGTTGATGTGTATTATTAATATTACAGCATTAATAACAATTATTACAGTTTCTTTTATTACTATGAATATCCTCTATTCAAGTCATTCCAATGGGTGTTTTGCATGCATTTTTTTCATTTTCATGGTGCTAAATCTTTTGATAAAAATTAGATATTAGGGGGGGAGACAAGATGGCGGGGAACTAGGAGGATGCTCTGGTTCAACCTGTCCCCTAAAGTGAGCTGATTACCTACCAAGGAACACTGATCACTCATGAAATCAGCCTGAGATCAAAATTCTACTCGTCAGGATCTCTACGGGGGCAGAAGACGCCAGTGGGCAGGTAAAGCCGAGCGGGAACACTGGACTGGTATCAGAAGATAAACAAAAGGGGGAGGGAGCCACCAGAGGAGACGCATTGGGAAGTAATACCCCAATACGAGAGTCCCCTAAGACTGGGGACCAGCATTAACTTGAAGTCCGATAAAAAGCACTCAAAAAGAAAAGATCATAGGGTGAAATTGTGGGAATTGGAACTGTTAGGGACAGGGGATTAAGTCCCCCACGGAGGCCAGCCAAGGCTGGCGCTGAGTCAGAGAGAGTACAGCAGAGAAACCAGGTCCTGGTCGCTGAGCTGCAAGGAGACCTCCTAGGGGCGTTTGGCGTGTGGCAGGGGCTGGGACCCTCCCGGAGCAGAAACAGACTTTTGCAGTCCCCACGAGTGTGCTGCTCCGAGCTAGCGGAGCCTGTGACGCGCTCCACCCCCTCCCCTGAGAGAGGCGCGCTGGCAAAAGCGGGGGCTCTAGGACCCAGAAAGTCTGAGCGCTCCCAGCTC
>PISX010030204.1:0-19006 GCA_004024625.1 Mellivora capensis | reverse complement strand
TCTCTTTTCTTTTTGATAAGTCTGGCCAGGGGTTTATCAATCTTATTAATTCTTTCAAAGAACCAGCTCCTAGTTTCGTTGATTTGTTCTATTGTTTTTTTTTGGTTTCTATTTCATTGATTTCTGCTCTGATCTTTATGATTTCTCTTCTCCTGCTGGGTTTAGGCTTTCTTTCTTGTTCTTTCTCCAGCTCCTTTAGGTGTAGGGTTAGGTTGTGTATTTGAGACCTTTCTTGTTTCTTGAGAAAGGCTTGTACCACTATATATTTTCCTCTCAGGACTGCCTTTGCTGTGACCCACAGATTTTGAGCCATTGTGTTTTGATTATCATTTGTTTCCATGAATTTTTTTCAATTCTTTAATTTCCTGGTTGACCCATTCATTCTTTAGAAGGGTGCTGTTTAGTCTCCATGTATTTGGGTTCCTTCCAAATTTCCTCTTGTGATTGAGTTGCTTGGCAGAGTTTTAAGCCATGCTGAATTTGCCAGAAATGCAGCTAATTACTATTTCGGTTGTTATATGGAACTTAATCAAGAGTTGTTCACCAATTCAAAACACCATTCCACATGCAACACCTCTGCTTGTCTCTTTGGAGTCACCAGTCCCAATTTACACGTGTGAACGATGCACTTAGTGATTCTGTATCTTTGAAAAAGATGTGCAAACCTAGCCCTTATTATAAAAAAATACTATATATAATGTGAATTAAGAAAAGGTGTTGAGAATACTCCTTTGAATATTTGAAAGTGTCCATATGCGCAACATAGTTTTTTCCAATTCATTTAGATGAATGAGCAAGGACCAATCCAATCCAATCCAATCTACCAAGATTAATTGAATATTATATAAAGACACAGAGTTGGCAAAGGTAGAAACTTCAGAGAGAAAATTGTTTTAAAATACTTTGTTCTGGGGCACCTGGGTGGCTCAGTGGGTTAAGCCTCTGCCTTCGGCTCAGGTCATGATCTCAGGTCCTGGGATCGAGACCCTCATCGGGCTCTCTGCTCAGCAGGGAGCCTGCTCCCCCCCTCCCCTCTCTGCCTGCCTCTCTGCCTACTGTGATCTCTGTCAAATAAATAAATAAAGTCTTTAAAAAAGTACTTTGTTCTTTGATACTAACATGCAATTTTTATTTCAATCAATGAGAAATACTGATATCGGAATATTACAAAGTGATTTGACATATATATATCATATGTACCAGAAATGTTTAAATGAAGCCTTTAAACTATAAGTCAGTAAGATTAAGACTACTAAGGAAGAAGAAAGTATCATTTTTCAACAAACTTAGGTCATTTTAAGAGATGCTTTCTTGCCCAGAATTTTCACAGTTCCCGTATCTGTAGCAGGTAAGACCAGGTAGGTCTAAAAAACTGGTTTGGGACTGTATTGCTAATGTTCATGCTATTTAAAACCATATAATGGTTGAGTCTAGAGATCAGTGTGGATTTGTAATATCAAGTTAGGTGATTAATCCACTTGAAAATGATGCCGCATATTAGCCAATTTGCAGGAAATGTTAATTGAACTAAAACGTGATTTAGGGGGAACATCCTTCTTTAACATTATTATACCAGAATGTTCCCAACTGCATATTTAGGTGGAAAGGGTTTCAGTGCAGTGGAACAATTCCTGCAGAAGCAACAAAATGTAACGACATTTGAGATTTCTTTTAATAGAATTAGAACCTCAGTAAATTTCATCAGTTAATTAAAAAAAAATCTCAGATGATCACCATCTGTTTTTGCTTGGGTCTCACCCAAGGCTGACTTTGGGACAAAGTTTCAAGTTGTCTGGAAGCTGTCCTAGGAAAGACCAGTGAGAGAATGGGGAATGAGACAGGGAAAGGAGAGGCAGAAGCCAACAGAGGTGAGTTATTAAACAGATTAGCACTGTGGGCAAATGGAGCCAGTGCTCCCAAGTCATCCCACTGGAGGGGCGGGCAGGCCGGGGGTTGGGGGTGATGGGGGGTGGGGAGTCTTTCTCCACGACTCCCATTGGTCCCAGAGGGCTACCCATGAGCAGTGTGATTTGTCCACACTTGTAGCCCACCCCTGTGAGTGAGCAGGGCAAGACTGCATGCTAAGAGCTGCATCTGGGGGGCAGGGGAGTGCCTGGATGGCTCAGTGGGTGAAGCATCTGCCTTTGGCTCAGGTCAAGATCCCAGGGTGCTGGGATGGAGCCTACATCTGGCTCCTTGCTCAGTGGAGAGCCTACTTCTCCCTCTCCCTCTACCCCTCCCCCTTGTTCATGCTCCCAATCTCTCAAATAAATAATTAAAATCTTAAAAAAAAAAAAAAGCTGCATTTGGGAAGCAAGCCTCCCCGGGGTCTGTGGGGAGTTAAGTCTTGGGCCATAGGGCTGATACCTTTCTGCCCATAGTCTTCATGTTTTCGTGGCACATTCCTAAGAAAGCTGGGCTGAGAAATTTTCGTATGGAAGTTATGGTGGGGGAGGTTAGGAAGTGATAGGGTTGGTTTGCCTTTTTCTTCTGGTCTTCCTCCAGTACCCACCCTAGTTTACTACCTTATTTCTCTAGAGCTTTTTCTTTTTCTGATTCAGCTCTGTTTCCCATCACATATCAAAGCATGGGGTCTTCTGGATCTGAGTTCTAGAGATGGAGCGCAGGCCCTAACGTGTGGCGGGATTTCAGAATAGGAGATCAGTTTTCTGGTGCTTCATCACTACTCATAAGGAAGTATTTTAAAATCATTCATATGGAACCTGTCACATTTGTGAGACTGTCACACTTCCTCATCTTCTCCACCCAGACCATCTGCTCTTTCTTGGAGGCTAAGTTAGGGTTACTTCTCTTGTGTCCATACAAACATGTCCCATCTGTTCATCCCAGACAGGCACTTGCTTGTCCTACTCTAGTTTTTACTCTGCTCTGCAGTGTCCTTCTGCCCTCTCATTTTTCTCTGCACCCTGCCTGGCATCACTACTGACCTCCTTACTTCCATACACCACACAAACAAACATACTTATAGGTGGATGCAATCACTGTGCCTCTGGGATGGACAGAGAGGGTACAGTTGGGACACCAGCAGCATCTGCTAAAAGTGGGGAAAAGGAAGGGAGACCAGATCACCAATTCCCTTCCCCTATCACCTCTGATCCCAGCATAGGCCATTTTTGTAGGGCCAACATTTTCCTCCTTCTAATGGATATGGCTACTGATTGGTACTACATAAGTGACTCCTCTCAGGGTAGCTGCCTTAGATCCTTGCCGAAGTGCAAGCTGGATTTTAGGACATCATCAAAACAGGAAAGATACGCAAAACATCGTAATCCCATCCCCTGACCAGGCTGTGTCCTCTTCCCAAACTGCCCAGACGTCTCCTGTTTATCAAAGCAAGGCCAAAACCCACAGATCTCCTTCCCCCAGGGTTGTTTCAACAAAAGTGGGAGCCTATCTCCCACTTGCTCACTTTTAAGACGTACTCGGAGATATGAGAGATGATCAGCTTCAATGTTTCATCTTGCTTGCTTGTCCATCTTTATGGCCAGTTTATGCTGACCAGTAGCACCTTGATTCGAACTGATTCAAACTCATGTGTTCAACATAATGTCCCAAAGCAAAAGGCATCCATTTGATCTTTTATTTCTCCTTTTTCCAAGGTGAGATAATCACGAGAATATTATGTAGGAATTTTTTAATCATTCTTATTTCCATTATTGGCAGTATTTATTATTGTAAATCTGTAGAAATGCAATTGAACTGTGCATACGCAGGAAGAATGTCACTACCACAGCAGCCAGTGAAAAAAGAACACATGAAAATATTTCAGAATTTCAGAATATAAGCTAGAAATACAAAGTAAAGTACTGAAAACTGATGACAAGTGACAATTCTATGCCACTTAATTTTGTTTACTGATGAGAGAGACAGCATGAGCGGAGAGAGGGAGAAGCAGATTCCCTGCTGAGCAGGGAGCCCAAAATGGGGTTCAGTCCCAAGGCTCCAAGATCATGACCTGCGCCAAAGGCAGGCACATAACCAGCTGAGACACCCAGGCACCCCTGATGTTAGACTTTCTATTTTTTATGGAGAAAGAAGCCCAGGGCTCTCTTTTATCCTCCTCAGTGTTATTAGCGGAATTGTGTAACCAAAAAAAATATATTGAGGTTGTACCCCTAGTGCCTCTGAATGTGGCCTTCATTGCAAATAGGGTCATTGAAGATGTAACTGGTTATGATGGGGTCATTATGGAGTAGGGTAGGAGCTAATTCCATATGACTGCTCTCCTTAGACTCTTACAGACCCAGGGACATCACGCTGTGACAACGGAAGGGGAAATCGCAGTGCTGTCCCCACCAGCCAAGGAACACCAAGGATGGCCAGTAAATACCAGAAGCTGGAAAAGGCAAGAAACAGTCCTGCCCTCCAGGTTTCCATGGGAGCACGGCCCTGTTGACCCCTGATTTGGAACTGACAGCTTCTGGGACTGTGAGGCAGGGAAGTTCTATTGTTTTAAGCCCCCCAGTTTGTGTACTTTTTTGACAGTCCTAGGTGACACTCGACTTTCCTCTTTAATTCATATTTTAAAATTTCCTCTTCCGTCTGCCATTCACCTGTTTCCCTTTGCATTTTCTTAATTTCTACCTAGGTCAAACCTATGTTGAGATTTTACTTCTGCCCAGCAACCATAGGGACTCAATTAATGGTGTTGTTTATAGGAATCCCACTGTCCCAAAGGTGACAATTTCTTTGATCTCCTATGTCATGTATGTGATGATAAGATAGGAACCCAAAACTGCACCGGTAAAATCTTCCCACCCATTATGTCCACCAAATCTAAAATTGCTCTCTTAAGGCTGTGGGTTTTGGTCCACCCAGCATCAAGGAGAAACTGTCACTCGCTCACTCACCTGGCTCCAACCTCCCACCTCTCCCTGTACCAATCTCTTTCACTGTCATGACTCACTTTGTACTCCCTCTGTAGATGAATCTGTGGTCCAGTCACTCAAACCAATTCTGAAAGAAACCTGAGAAGTTCAGGTCTATTGCTCTGTGATGGCGGCTGAATTCCACACCCTTGGGCTCATTTTGCACGTTGTACATTGCATTCCTTTATCATAGTGAGTCCGCTCTACTTGTAGCTCATTGTCTAATTGCCTGTCTCCTCCATGCAACTGCAAGCAGGACCTGTCTTTCATCTTTGTTTCCCCAAGGCTTAGCACAGTGATTGGCACACAGTAGGCCTTCTAGATATATATTATCAATTGAATGAGAGGAATGAGGGAAAGGCAGCATCAAGCCATCCTTGCTGCTTCCCCCTCTTTCTGACAATTGGATGGACTTCAGATTGTCCAGCTATCCAGCACCTACATCTAAGTATAGACAAAGGATTTCCAAAACCACTACAAGATAAATTGTGTTCTAGGGCACCTGCTTGCTCAGTCAGAAAAGCATGCGATGCTTGAACTTGGGGTCATGAGTTCAAGCCCCACACTGGGTGTAGAGATGACTAAAAATAAATCAATAAACTTAAAAAAAAGATAAATTATGTTCTAGGAAATTATGTTCTAGGAAAGTTTCAGAAACTCTGCTGGTAGAACTGCATAAACAAGGGGATTTAACATTCCTCTTTATGTTGTTTCAGTGCAATTATGTATGCATAGGAACTGGGGTTGGTTCAAAGGTTAAAGTGAGGTGATTGTTCTGATTTGGCAATTATTTATGTCCTTCTGGACATAACTATGAGATTGGAATATTTATTTATAAGGGATTATTCAGCAGTGAGCACCCCACCAAGGGCCACAAAGATAAGAAAAAATAACAACCTGAGTTTTCTGAGCCAGCAAATAGTCTGTTCTCATGTGCAGGCCAAGGAGGTTCTACCTCTGCAAACACGCCAGACCAACTGGGACTCAGATGGACCCTGAGTGAGCGAGCCTGACTCCGAGGAGGAAGGAACACTCGTAGAAGTGGTGGGATCCTGACACTAACCCTATGAACCCTATGTTCGTCTGGCTGAGTGTCCTTTTTTTTTGTTTTAAAGATTTTATTTTATTACTTATTTGACAGACAGAGATTACAAGTAGACAGAGAGGCAGGCAGAGAGGGGAAGGGAAGCAGGCTCCCTGCTGAGCAGAGAGCCCGATGCGGAGCTCGATGCGGGGCTCGATGCGGGGCTCGATCCCAGGACCCTGAGATCATGACCTGAGCCGAAGGCAGAGGCTTTAACCCACTGAGCCACCCAGCCGCCCCGTTGAGTGTCCTTTAATAGACCCTGACTTGGTGCTCTTCTGTTCTTCCCATGAAAACATGCCTATTGTAGGTTACAATCCCGATCTCTGGTGCTGATACCTCTCCTTTATTCCATTACAGTTGATCTGTGTAGTATCCTCAACCAAACCCGCTCCACCAGCCACCAGATGACTCGAACATCTGTTCAGGATCTTCCTGATGTGTTATTCATCCCAGAAGTGAGTTTTTCAAACACCTTTAGCCTTCTTTTCTTCAGACTAAATATTTCCAGTAACTTTTCAACCCTTTGATTGTTTTTTTTAATTCTCTCCAATTTTCCATGTGTTCTTACACCATGAAGTTTAAATGGTGTATGAGAACCCACATACAAAACAGAGACATCAAATAATGATCGTGACATATTTGTGATGATAACTGACGAGGTCTAATCTCTTATTCCAGACTTCCTAAAGGAAAGAAAAAGAGCTCCTAACACAATCGGCTGATAAACCATTGAGCTGCATGGATAAGGAAAACAATCCATCTGATTTCTTAAGATAAAGTGTTATCATTTAAAAAATTATTCCATGGTCATTAAAAACAGAATAACTTTTATTCCTGGTAGTTCATATAAATGCCAGCTAACAGTCCATCATACCAAATATGAAAAGATCGAGGCCTTTTAGCAACAATTCTATTTAAAAGAAATGATCTGTATACTGTTTCCAGATGCCACATGTTACCGTTGTGAAATGTGAATACAAGTATGTCCATAAAATAGAGGTAGTTATGTTTTATATGTTTTTTATGGCACCTTGCCATTCTTCATGTAAGACTCTTGGGAGAGCCAGAATTGCGTGTGCCCAGAGCCCGAGCCTGGCTTCAAATCCCAGTTCATTCTCAGGTACCTGTAGATGCCCGGACAGGCCTCCTTCACTCCCTTTCCTCATCTGCCAAGAGGGAAAGATGGTAATAATAACACCTGCCTCTAGGGGGCTTCTGGGCATTGAATAACTTAATACATTAAAAAGAAAACTCTTAGAACAGGTCCTGCCCATAGTAAGTTCCTGCAGTTATTATCATTATAATTTCCATAATTATACTCTGAACACAAGCAAGGAGGCTAAAACAGTTCTCCAAATCGAGCCCGTCTGTGCCAGAACTCTTAGGAGACAGTTCGTTCCTCAAGTAGTAATTAGAGACGGAGGATGAGAACAGTGTGCTCACGCCATTTGACGAAGGCCCCGGGAATTCAGGTTCTGGCTTCGCTTAGCTGCTCTCCCCATGGTGTTCCCAGGGTGTGCGAATAGCAAACAGAGGGAGAGGAGACCATTCTCCCCTTCCTCCTTCCTCCAGGACCCACCTTTGGCCCATTTATCACTGCGGCATCTCTCACTGGCCTGAGATGAGGCCTCAGATGTCCACAGGGGCCCTCAGGGAGAGAAGCAGGCTGGGCAATCAACAGACACACTTTGCAGGTGCATTAGTCACGCGTGGACCATTCTCCCACTGACAGAAGCAAGACCCTTCTGCCTGTTTTGAAAGACATAGGCTCACTCAACGTATCTTTCATGTTCCCTCTTTTGATAGTGACCCAGATACAGAGAACTGTTTTTTGAGGTTTGTTTTGTTTTGTTTTCATAAAGAAGTTGACAATCCGTGCATGTTAATAACAGCCCCTGAAGAGTTCGGAACAACAGGGAGTGATAGAGTCACGTAGAGCAGACCAACATGTGTCCCATCTAAGGCATTGAGCCACTCCTAAGCTCTGCTTGGGATGCCGTGAGGGACTGGGGGAAACAGAAATGCAGCCCAGAGCTTTGGACTTTCATAAAGAATTTCCCAGCTGTTAAACACTGGCTCGCAGTAACACACGTAGAGAGATCAAAACAATGGTGTGGAGAGGCGACAGGTGCAGGGTGCTGTTCCACGGTGCCTTGGGGTGCCACTAACATTATGAATTGGACACGATATCAAGGGTGACCCTGGAGCTGTGCAACACGGTGGCATGGATCCAAACCACAGTTAGCAAGGGACCTCTCTGTCTCTGAGCAGAGTCTCTACGACCCTGGTATCTAGACTTGAGTGTGCATGAAACCAGGGAGATGCGTGTTTCCAATGCGGAGCCCTGAGGCTCATTCCCTGAGCTTTTGAGGGGAGGCCCAGGAATTTGAATTAAGAAAAAATTTTTTAGTCATCTTCATTTTTAGAAAAGCTTTGGCTTTACAGGAAAATTGGGAAGATACCACAAAGGAGTCCCATAAACCCTACATCTGCCTTCCTATTATAACATCCTACATTGCTATGGTCTATTGGTCACAATTAGGAAACCAGTATTGATACATCACGATGAACTAAAGTCTGTACTTTATTTAGATAGCTTTAGTTTTTTCCTACTGTCCTTTTTCTGTTCCAGGATCCCATCCAGGATGCCCCGTTACATTGAGCATCATGTCTCCTTAGGCTCTTTCTGGCTGTGACGATTTTATGACTTTTCTTGTTTTCCATGACCTTGACAGTTTTGAGGAGTACTGGTCAGGAAATGTGCAGGGTATCCCTTTATTGGAACTTGCCTGATGTTCTTCTCGTGAGAAGACTGAGGCTATAGATTGTTGGGGAAAATACCCACAAAGGTAAAATGCCATTTTCATCGCACAGTGTCAAGCATACGTACTATGAGCCTGACTCATCAGCGCTTATGTTGACCCTGATTTTACCTAGTTGAGGCTGTGTCAGGCAGGTTTTTCCACTGGAAAATTACCCGCTACCCTTTTCATACCGTTCTGTCTGGAAGGAAGTCACTACGGGCAGCCCACCCTTGGGCAGGTAGTTATGTTTCACTTCTTTGAGGATGTGGTATGTATATAAATTATTTGAAATTCTTCTGTACTGGAGATTTGTCTCTCCTCCCCCATTATTTATTTACCCACTTATTTATATCAGTATAGACTCCTGGAAATTTATTTTATAAATTATAAATTTTATAATTTGGGTTATCCCTTCATTCGTTGTGTTGCTCAAGATATTTCAACTTTGGCCTCTGGGAGCTCTTTCAGTTAGCTCGTGTTTCCCACTGCCATACCCCAATCAATGTGGGTCAGCATTTTCTCTTTTTTTACAAAAGATTTTATCTATTCATTTATTTGAGAGACAGCATGAAAGAGAGAGAGATCACAAGTAGAGGGGAGGGTAGAGAGAGAAGCAGACTCCCCGCTGAGCAGGAAGCCCAAAGCAGGACTTGATCCCAGGACCCCAGGATCATGAGCTGAGCTGAAGGCAGTTGCTTAACCAACTAAGCTACCCAATTACCCTTGAGTCAGCATTTTCAAAAAGCGCCCAAGTGATTCTGGTGCTGGTGGTCCAAGGACTGCACACTGAGAAACGTGACTTGAGGGTATGCTGTGAGCTCTGCTAACCACAGAATCCCACCTAGTGGTTGATTCCTTCAGCAACTGTCTACTGACCCATTCAGCAAACACAGACTATTGTCCCCTGCCTCCTCCCTGCCAGGCACTGTGCTGGATTCTGGGAATGCAGAGCTTGTCCGTGAACTCAGACTTGGGTGGACATGCTATGGGGGAAATACGGATGCGGTTAACAAAAGAGGGAAAGTGTTCCTGTCAACTCTTTTACCCATCCTTAGCTTCCCAAAGGGCTTTTCTAGAGAAAAGAGTGTATTAAGGATTGAGAGAAAAACTGAGAGAAAATACAAAAGCAGAAAAGGAGACGTTGGAGGGGTTGGGCTCAAAAAACCCATGGAAGAACAGAAAGAAATGCTTTATCCTCTGAGACTGAGAAAAGGCAATTGGCTATAGAAATTTTTTTTAGATTGGCTGGTGTTGGGGGAGACATGTTTGAGGTCACCTAAATGACTTTAATTTTCTTTCTTTTTAAAGAATGATTTGTTTGTTTCAGAGAAGCAGAGAGCGCACAAGCAGAGGGAGAGGGAGAAGCAGACTCCCTGCCGAGCAAGGAGCCAGATGCGGGACTAGATCCCAGGACCCCGAGGTCATGACCTGAGCCAAAGTCAGACTCTTAACTGAATGAGCCACCCAGGCACCCTTAAACAGCTTTAATTTTCTGAGTGAAACAGGAGGCCAGGTCATTCTTACTAGAGGAAAGGGCCTGGAAACACAGAGGCTGGAAGGCATTAAAGTTGTGTGTTTTTTTTAAGATTTTATTTATTTATTTGACAGAGATCACAAGTAGGCAGAGAGGCAGGCAGAGAGAGGAGGAAGCAGGCTCGCCGCCAAGCAGAGAGCCCGATGCGGGACTCGATCCCAGGACCCTGACATCATGACCTGAGCCGAAGGCAGCGGCTTTAACCCACTGAGCCACCCAGGTGCCCCGGCATTAAAGTTTTGAAATAGCGGTTGGGGCTGCATAGGTTAGAATCAAGCCAGGAGACAAAACTACAGTAACGACTTGAAAAGAGAGAATTAGATATAAAGAATCACTGATCCACTCCAGGGTAACCCCAAGATACCACAGAGGAGGCAGCTATCGCCTCTCGGGCTAGACAAACGGAAATGTCTGGAATAGTTAAAATATTGAGACTTAGAAGAGTGTTCCCTTGGGACTGGGATCCAGTCGTCCGAGGGGGCGGTGCTGGCTGGTTGGTGATGGTCAGGAGCGAGGTGTTGCAGATCTGCAAGTGTGGGACCACCTGGACACAGCGTTCGGCCCCTACTGTAGGAAGGCCCCTCCCTGCCTTTCTTGGGGGGAGAGGCATGGCTAGGGTGTTGTTCAGAGGAATCACAAGCAGAAAGGAGGTCTCAGGGCCCTTGTTCTTCCTCCAGGCTTGTAGCCTTCCTGCAGCACCCCAAACTGGTAGAGCCCAATGCGTGGTTTGCCGCGTCTCAGGCTAGCACCAGAAAGCTAAGTAGAAAAGCATTGGTTTGGGATGGAGAGATGATGACGGTCATGGGCCACCTCTCAACCATGAGTGACATTTAGTGACTAAATACACTTGCAGGTCTGTATACTGGCTGAATTTCTTTCCTCCCTCGTTGGCAAATAATTTCTTGTTCTCCTACTCCTCCGCCATATTGGAGATTTCTTCTCATTTCCAGGGTCAACCGCTGATTCCCTTGGTTGCTTAATCTCTTCCAGAAAAGTCTTGATGGACCATCTGGTTGAAAAGGAACCAAAGGGTTCCCCCCATCGACCCAACAAATGGAAAAACAAAATGTGGTATATACATGTGAGGGGCTATTATAATTCAGCCATAAAAATGAAGCAAATTCTGACACGTGCTACAACGTGAATGAGCCATAAGGACATTACAGAAGCCAGTCAGAAAGAGAGAAAGACCGTATGATTCTGCTCCTATGGGGCACCTAGAGTAGTCACATTAATAAAGACAAAGAATAGAATGTGGTTGGCAGGGCACGGTGGGGAGGGGAAATGGGAAGTTCATGTTGAATGGGTACAGAGTTTCAGTTTTGCAAGATGAAGAACAATCTCTAGGTGGTGTGTGTTGGGGGGGAGGCTTGCTCAACAGTATGAAAGTACCTGATGCCATGACTGTACACTGAGAAATGATTAAGATGGTGAATTTTGTATTATATGTATTTTACCACAATGAAAAAATTTTTTAAAAAAGGACCAAAAACAAGGTTACAGCTGGAGGGAATGGGTGGGTGGCCCCTGGCCTGGTGGGTCACATGTCTCCATTTGGTGATTCATTCCTCAACTCAGTTTTGTGAGCGGCTTTTTCCAGGCCTTGCTTCATAAGTTCCAATGAGCTCGTGTCCTGCTTTGCTCTGCTGCACAAATACCCCTGGATGTGTAAGCACAGAAGCTGGCCTCTCCCCTTGTCCCAGTGGCTGAGACTACAAGCTACTACATATATTTTTAACCCAAATTGTCTTTTTTTTCTTAGAAATTTTTTCCAAGATTTTGTTTTGCAGTAATCTCTGCACCCAACTGGGGCTCGAACTCACAACCCCAAGATCAGGAGCTGCACACTCCACCAACTGAGGCAGCCAGGCGGCCCCTAATAGCTAATATTAACTGAGTGTTTACAGTATGCCAGTCACGTGTACTAACCAGAACAAACTTCCCTTGTAGACAGTGTTCTCATCTCCATATTACGGATGGATGAGGAAACCAAAGCTCTGAGAGGTTGTGACTCGCCTCAGGTCACCAACTACTAAGTGGAGAAGCCAGGACTGATCCCGCCGCCCAGGCAGAGCCTGCACTCCAACCACTGTACTCTACCGCCCCCTAGTGGGCCCTGGTCTCGCGGTGTTTCCCCAACACAGCACTCAGGTAGGAGCACCCGTGTCCCTCCCCACTGGGCAAGAAGGCATTTTGCAGTCCCTCCTCTCAGCCCTGGCACCACACTGGTTATGTATGGCCAGAGGTAGCCCTGCCTCAGGCACTCACCCCCAAGAAGCAGCCTTGGTTGGGGGTTGGGGGTTGTCATGTGTTGGTTACAACGTTTCATCCCTCCCTGCGGGAGCCTCTCTGATGTTAGGGTTTCCCAGGTCTCTCTGGTTGCATTGATCCTTGTGACCATGAAGAAACTCCTGGATTTCTAGATCCCAGGTATACAAAGTGTTTTCTAAAGTCGACAATTCTCCCAGTGTCTCTCCTGATCTGAGTGGCCTGCGTGGGGTTGTGAGTGGGGGATCTACCCTTGGAGAAGCGCCTTTTCCACTACACACAAGCCCTTGGGGGTATCTTCGGGATTTCGGGCCAGGAAGTCCTGGTCCAGTGGGCGACACAGATACCTTTTGTTGTTTGATCCAGGATTCACACATCGCACTTAGTGGTTCTGTATGTTTAGTCTCTTTTAACCTAGAATAATCCTCCCTCCCACCTGATAGATGATTGTTTTGTCTTATGGAACTTTTTGGAAGTGTCCTGGTGAGTTGTTGTAGATGGTCTCCGCTTTTGTCTAATAGTTTCTTCATGGTTGGATTCAGGTTAAATATTTCTGGCAAGAATACTTTGTAGATGATGTTTTATACTTATTGTCTTATATTACAAGGCACAAAAAAACCCCTCATTTGGGAATGACACACTCAACAAATATATATTGTCGCATGGGGGTCCGAGAACTCTGCTGGGCAATGAGGATGCCTGGGTGCCGTTGATAGGATTATGAGCAAAGAGATAACTAAACAAAGCAAAACAAAACCCCACAGGGGCAGGCTTACCAATCGGGAATCAGCTTGGCTACACAGAACAGAAAACTCAACTCACAGTAGGTAAACCAAACAGAGGTTTGGGTTTTGTTTTTGGTTTTAATTTTGTGTTTTGTATCCTAGCAACCGCAGGTCCAGCGCTGGTACGATAGCTTCACCATATTCTCTTTCTAATCTGCTTTAGTTCCCACAGATCCATGGCTTCTGCCCCCGCCACCCAGGACATTTGATCTTCCAGGGAGGAAGGAGAAAAGGGGCATGCCAACTGCCTGCTCAGCTTTGAAGTGGTTTTCCCAAAAGCAGGACCTGGTAATTCTGCCCACATCTCATTGGTTAGGACTGTGTCACATGGTGAACTGGGAACAGGACTACCCTTCACAAAAACAGGACTCCTGGCCCTGGTGGCTCAGTGGTTAAGAGTCTGCCTTGGGCTCGGGTCAGGATCCCAGGGTCCACAGATCGAGTCTGGGATGGGGCTCTCTGCTCAGTGGGGGGAATCTGCTTCTCCCTCTGCCCTTGCCCCATGTGCGCACGTGCACACTCTCTCTCCTCCTCTCTCCCTCCCTCCCCCTCAAATAAACAAATAAATAAAATCTTTTAAAAAAAACCCCAAAAAAACAAAAACAGGGCTCTATTAGTAAGGAAGAAAGAGAGAATAGATAACAGGTAGGCAATAGGCAGTCTTTGTCATGGAGGATAACAAAGAGTTTTAATGGCTGGAGAGAGAGCTACACAGATTAAACATGAAAATTGAAAAGTTCCCACCAATTTAGGGAAAACCTAATTGTTCTGTAGCCATGATAACAAGTAACCACTAGAACCGGTTTTATATCCATTCAATCAGTCAATGACATCTTGTCCCAGTGAACCTGCTTTTACAAGTTAACCAATTAGTTCAGCCCCTATCTTATGAAAACAAGCCAATCAGAGATTGGCTCACTTTAATAAACCGATCGACAAGAGCTCACCCAGCAACCACACTTCTCCAGATGATGGTAACCCACTTGTGCCTCAGAAAGTCTTCCAATCTGGGAGCTCACGTTCCCAGAACCCTATGTAAGTCAACATGTGCTCCTCACGGAGAGACTGAGTCTAGCCAGCATAGGGCTCCCCCGTTATATAAGCAACATGGTCAGCTTTGTTTTCTTATTTCACGTTTCAAGTGTGGTCCCGTTATAATAAAACCAGAATCATATTTTTTAATTTGTCTGTGTCCTCCACGGAGCACGCATTCCCCAAGCAAAGCCTTTAAACATCTCCATCCATACCCTCAGTGGACAAGGCTCCAAAGCCAGCAGACTTGTCTGCAAACATCCAGCTGCACTGGATGACGGAGAAAGGCAAAACAAAGACCCAGAGCACCTGGCGTAGGGAACCATCCAGATGGTTGACAGTTACAGGTGATCTGTCTGTTTACAGCAGACCTCTCGCTTACTGTTAGGAAATAGAGGACGGAAGCAGGACACTAACCCAACAGTTTAGGGCATGAGTCGGAACGCTAGGGTCTATGCGCCAATCGGCTTCCCCTCCTCCCTACCTGCACCCCAGCACCAGCTGTGTATTTAGTATTTTTAAATGGTTACATTTGGGGAAGGGAAATAGCCTTTTTGTTGTGATGGTTGTGGTAGCAAATGACACCTAACATAAAATTTACCATTTTAACTGTGTTCGTGTGTACAGTTCAGTGGCATTAAGTCCGTTAGCAATGCTCTGTGACAATCACCACGATCCGCTTCCAGGGCTTTTTCATCATCGACCATTTCCGGGACTTTTTCATCATCGTCTACAGAACTCTGTCCCCATTAAACAACAACTCTCCATTTCTCCCTCCCTCCAGCCAGAGATAACTACTGTTCCACTTTCTGTCTCTACAGATTTGCCTGTTCTAAGTAACTCGTATCAGCAGAATAACACAATATTTGCCTCTTTGTGTCTGGCTTGAGACACTTGGCCTAAAATATTGTTTCAAGATTTATCCATGTTGTAGCACATGTCAGACTTTCCTTCCTCTTAATGCTGCATAATATTCCGTTGGATGGATATACCACACTTTGTTTATCCGTTTGTCTTATGGGGAACACGGGTTGTTTTCACCTTTTGGCTGCTGTGAATAATGCCACTAGGAACACTGGGCCTCAAGCAGAGGTGTTATGTCTTAAATTTATATTAGCAACTACATAATACTCTCTCTTGCTTGCCTCTTGGCATTTCAAGTCTAACATAGCTACTATCTGGCACTCTGCAGGAGAAGCTTGCCCACCCCCAGTTTAAGGGAGGGCTTCAGGACAGAGAGTAGTCCTGGCAGAAGTCCATTCATAGGGGCTTGTTGAATGAAGAGGAAGGAAGAGTTGGTATTTACTGAGAATGAATGTGTGGAGCTTGCATTTTTTTGTTAGGACCGCCCTAACAAAGTACCAGGTGGTGTGAAACAACAAAAATGCATGTCTTTACAGTTCTGGAGTCCGGAAGTCCAAGATCAAGGGGTCAGCAGGATTGGTTTCTTCAAGGATCTCTCCCTCCTTGGTTTGTAGATGAGTTTTTGCTCCCTGTATCTTCACATGGTCTTCCCTGTGAGTTCCCATGTCTTAATCTCCTGTTCTTACGAGGACACCAATCATCCCATTAAGGTGGGATTAGGGCCCACCAGAATGACCTTATTCAGCCTTAATTACATCTCTGAGAGCCCTATCTCCAAATATAGCAACATTCTGAGCCGCTGGATAGAGGTTACAGCTTCAACACGAAAATTTCGAGGGAACACAATTCAGCCTGTAACAGACCCCACACTCCACCCGGGAGGTACCAGGCCTTTCAAAGACCAACAAATTCTTTTTTTATTTTTATTTTTTATAAACATATAATGTATTTTTATCCCCAGGGGTACAGGTCTGTGAATCGCCAGGTTTACACACTTCACAGCACTCACCATAGCACATACCCTCCCCAATGTCCATGACCCCACCCCCCTCTTCCGATCCCCCTCCTCACAGCAACCCTCAGTTTGTTTTGTGAGATTAAGAGTCACTTATGGTTTGGAAGATCAACAAATTTTTAACGCAACCTGGTAGTGATGGTGTTGGAAGTGAGGAAATAGACTGATATGCTCTTGCCTTCATAAATATTGGCTCAGAAACTGGGTAGGTCCGAGTCTGCTGACAGAGAAACCTCACCAGAGAAACCATAGGGTTTGCTGAGGACAAGTGCGAAGGACTTCCTTTTTGACAGAATGTATTTCTGTAGCATTTCCTAGGTTTTTTTTCTTGTGACAATAAAGAGTACCCAAAAAGAGAGAGAGAGAAAGAAAACCCATTATAATTTTAGCAGCAATTAACCTGAATTCGTGTAGGAGGGCTTCTGCTCCACTGCAAGCCGCCTGCTGCAAAGGTGTCCAGCCCAGGTTTTCTGTTGGGAATCCTGCCCCCAACACCCTTCTCTGCCCTGAGAACATCGTTACCACCGTCACCCCTATCCACAGTTATCTCTTCTCTATTTCAAAGAAAAAAAAAGTTATGGCTGGAGGACACTTTAAAGGAACAGAACCAGATAGACTTTGGGGCCCAGAAGTGACCTGCCACTCAGTGGAGGCAGGTGGGGCCAAAGTCATGTCACATTTTTCTTTCTTCTCTTTGGCTCAGAGGCAAAAAATACTATAGTTTCTGACCTATGACAGGAAAAGGGGGGGAAAAAAAAAAGAAAGAAAAGAAATGAAACCCAGCCCACAGGTCCCTGCACTTCAATCCCCCCACGGACAGAGCAAGAATAGATACTTTGAAATGTTTAGAACAAAAATTTTCACACGGACTGACCTTGTTTCATTTGAGGACACTGGAGCAGATTCCAGTCAGATGAACTGAAAGCAGCAGCAGTGATAAAAGATACAGTTGCAAGAATTAGCTTCATAAAACAATCCTTTTGAAATACCATGAAACCAGCAAATAGTTCTAGTGCCCCCAAAAGTGGTTTGGAAAATGTAGAATGGTTTGTTTAAGGTAGTGGTTCTTGACATAAGGGAAGGAGCTACTTACTTCTGAACTAGATTTAAGCACAGTGGGTTAGATATTAAAAATAAAAGACTCAGGGGCGCCTGGCTGGCTCGGTTGGAAGAGCACGTGACTCTTGGTCTCTGGGTCCCGAGTTTGAGCCCCATGTGGGTGTAGATTACCTAAATAAATCAATACAAATAAACTAAAAAACAAACAAACAAACAAACATGAAAGATTGAGGCAACCAGTATATACTTTCAGACAATTCCACTAGCAGACTGTGTGTTCTCCTTGGATGTGCAACGCCCTCCTTTCCAGAATATCCTCTATTCTTTGTTCCCTGTAACTGCTGTTTTCAGCAGCATTTCCTTTGACTACATTTCCTTGGACTCTTCTGCTCTCACCAGATTTTCCTTGTTCAGACTTCATTTGCTTCTCTCAACTTCCAGATTCTGTATCATCTCCTATTCGGACCTCACATCCCCTGTGGAAGGAAGTACCAATGCCCCCAAAACTGAGTCCTAGACTTAGAGGCTGGTACATTGCTGTGGCTCATCTAGGTCTGACCCACAGAGAGGTCGCTCCCTTTGTCAGGTGACTTTATGCAGTGTGCGTCATGTAGTTTGGATCTGTGCTCAGTACGGTTAGATTCCATTACTGTGGAAACAGACTAGACCTAGCAAGACTTTAGAGGGTGGCAGTGGAGATGAATGGTAACTAGTCACAGCAAACACTAGGAATATAAATCGAAATAAGCTCTATTCCCGCCATTGCTCTCCCTTTGTCCTCAAAGCTCATGGTCCCTTCCCTTTGCAGACAGAATCTCAAAGAAAGAATGCTTCTGGCCTGTCTTCTTACATCGTCCCAGCCAGTTTCCCACCATCAGGTTCCTCCTGGACACCTTGGCCTCTCTGCAATTAAACCCAAAAGAAAAGTCCTCTTTTTGTCACTTAGGACCTTCCTCCTGATTCTAGTTTCTGATCTGAAAGAGTTCCCTGCCTCCTAGGTATTTGACTTCATGAAAGGATTCATCTCCTTTCCCTGCCTTCCATTCTCAGGTGTGGTTCCTACTGACAGAGATGGTTGGCTCCAGCTCCAGCATTGGTCCAGATGTGTGAGATCTTGCCTACATGACACACTTGGTGCACCCACAAGAGCTGCACCTGTGCAATAAAGAAGATGGCTCCGTTATAACCAGGATTCACACTTTGCCATTTGAAGGGTAATATTAATACCTGCCTTCCCAGTTGATTTGAATTGGGTTGAGAAGATGTCTACTAACTTGTCCCAAGGACTTCAGATTCATGGGGTCACACGACAGTAGAGGGAGGAGAGACCTAGACATTCCAAATCAGAACTTCAACTATGGAACTGAATTAAAGTGTCAAGGCTCCCCTGAAGGGAGTCTTATGAATCTGCTAACTTCTTATACTTCAGTGTGATTGATTCCTCAACTGAGATTAGACTGTGAAGGTTGAGTTTGGGGAGAGAATGTAAAAAGAAAGGAAAGGAGAGAGGATGATAAGGACAAAGGAATAATCAGAAGGCAGCTTCTGGAAACAGTGTGTCTGCTTCCTAATTTGTCTTCATCCCTGTCCTAAGACACCAGGGATGGTTTTGATATCTTCCCCATCACCAGTATTCTGACCTTAATTAAGATCATGCAAGTCTGGGGCG
>PISX010030203.1:0-19005 GCA_004024625.1 Mellivora capensis | reverse complement strand
GGGTATAGAAATGCAACCGATTTCTGTGCATTGATTTTAATATCCTGACACTTTACTGAATTCCTGTATGAGTTCTAGCAGTTTTGGAGTGGAGTCTTTTGGGTTTTCCACATAAAGTATCATATCATCTGCAAAGAGTGAGAGTTTGACTTCTTCTTTGCTGATTCGGATGTCTTTTATTTCATTTTGTTGTCTGATTGCTGAGGCTAGGACTTCTAGTATTATGTTGAATAACAGTGGTGATAGTGGACAGCCCTGCCATGTTCCTGACATTAGGAGAAAAGCTCTCAGTTTTTCCCCATTCAGAATGATATTCCCTGTGGGTTTTTCATATAGATTTCATATAATAGCACAAAAGCTATTGAGGTTTGCACCCTCTATCCCTGCACTGTGAAGAGTTTTGTTCACGAAAGGATGCTGTACTTCATCAAGTTTTTTTTTTTTCAGCATCCATTGAGAGTACCATAGGGTTCTTGTTCTTTCTTTTATTAATGTACTGTACCGCACTGATTGATTTGCAGATGTTGAACAAACCTTGCAGCCCAGGAATAAATCCCACTTGATCGTGGTGAATAATCCCTTTAATGTACTGTTGGATCCTATTGACTAGTATTTTGGTGAGAATTTTCGCATCTGTGTTCATCAAGGATATTGATCTGAAATTCTCTTTTTTGATGGGATCCTTGTCTGGTTTGGGGATCAAGGTGATGCTGGCCTCATAAAATGAGTTTGGAAGTTTTCCTTCCATTTCTATTGTTTGGAACAGTTTCAGGAGAATAGGAATTAATTCTTCTTTAAGTATTTGGTAGAATTCCCCTGGGAAGCCGTCTGGCCCTGGGCTTTTGTTTGTTTGGAGATGTTTGATGTCAATCTCCTTACTGTTTATGGGTCTGTTCAGGTTTTCTATTTCTTCCTGTTTCAGTTGTGGTAGTTGATATGTCTCTAGGAATGAATCCATTTCTTCCAGATTGTCAAATTTGTTGGCGTAGAGTTGTTTATAGTATGTTCTTATTATTGTTTGTATTTCTTTGGTGTTTGTTGTGATCTCGCCTCTTTCATTCATGAGTTTATTTATTTGAGTCCTTTCTGTTTTCTTTTTGATGTAAGTCTGGCCAGGGGCTTGTCAATATTATTAATTCTTTCAATGAACTCAGCTCCTAGTTTCATTGCTCTGTTCGATTTTTCTTTTGGTTTCTATTTCATTGATTTCTGCTCTGATCTTTATAATTTCTCTTCTCCTGCTGGGTTTAGGTTTTCTTTGCTGTTCTTTCTCCAGCTCTTTTAGGTATAGGGTTAGGTTGTGTATTTGAGACCTTCCTGGTTTGCTGAGAAAGGCTTGTATGGCTATATACTTTCCTCTCAAGGACCACTTTTGCTGCATCCCAAAGATTTTGAACAGTTGTGTTTTCATTTTCACTCGTTTCCATGAGTTTTTTCAATTCTTCTTTAATTTCCTGGTTGACCCATTCATTCATCAGTAGGATGCCCTTTAGCCTCCATGTATTTGAGTTCTTTCCAACTTTCTTCTTGTGGTTGAGTTCTAGTTTCAAAGCACTGTGTTCCAAAAATATGCAGGGAATGATCCCAATCTTTTGGTACCAGTTGAGACCTGATTTGTGACCCAGGTTGTGCTCTCTTCTGGAGAATGTTCCATGTGCACTAGAGAAGAACGTGTATTCTGTTGTCTTGGGATGGAATGTTCTGAATATATCTGTGATGTCCATCAGGTCCAGTGTATCATATAAAGCCTTTATTTCCTTTTTGATCTTTTGCTTGGATGATCTGTCCATTTCAGTGAGGGGGTGTTAATGTCCCCTACTATCTTTGTATTATTGTCAATGTGTTACTTTGATTTTGTTATTAATTGCTTTATATAATTGGCTCCTCCCATGTTAGTGGCATAAATATTTAAAATTGTTAGATCTTCTTTTGGGGCAGACCCTTTAGGTATGATATAATGTCCTTCCTCATCTCTTATCACAGTCTTTGGTTTAAAAATCTAGTTTGTCTGGTATAAGGATTGCCACCCCAAGTTTCTTTTGATGTCCATTAGCATGGTATATTGTTTTCCACCTCCTCACTTTAAATCTGGAGGTGTCTTTGGATCTAAAATGAGTTTCTTGTAGACAGCATATGGATGGGTCTTGTCTTGTTTTGTTTTGTTTTGATCCATTCTGATACCTTGTGTCTTTTGATTGGGACATTTAGCCCATTTACATTCAGGTTAACTATTGAAAGATATGAATTTAGTGACACTATATTGCCAGTAAGGTGATTGTTACTGTATATTGTCTCTGTTCCTTTCTGGTCTGTTACTTTTAGGCTCTCTCTTTGCTTAGAGGACCCCATTCAATATTTCCTGTAAGGCTGGTTTGGTGTTGGCAAATTCTTTTAGATTTTGTTTGGCCTGGAAGCTTTTTACCTCTCCTTCTATTTTCAATGACAGCCTGGCTGGATATAGTATTCTTGACTCAATATTTTTCTTGTTTGGTGCTCTGAATATATCATGCCAATCCTTTCTGGCCTGCCAGGTGTCTGTGGATAGGTCTGCTGTCAATCTAATATTTCTACCTTTGTAGTTTATAGGTCTCTTTTCCCAAGGTGCTTTCAGGATTTTCTCTTTGTCTCTGAGACTTGTAAGCTTTACTATTTTATGACGAAGTGTTTACCTATGTTTATTGATTTTGAGGGGGCTCTCTGTGCCTCCTGGATTTTGATGCTTGTTTCCTTCCCCAACTTAGGGAAATTCTCTGCTATAATTTCTTCAATATACCTCCTTTCCCCACCCCCCTTTCTTCTTCTTCTTCTGGGATCCCAAATATTCTAATATTGTTTTTTCTTATGGTATCACTTATCTCTCAATTTCTCCCTTCCTGATCTAGTAATTGTTTCACTCTCTTTTTCTCAGCTTCCTTATTCTCCATCATTTGGTATTCTCTATCACTGATTCTCTCTTCTGCCTCCTTTATCCTAGCAGTAGGAGCCTCCGTTTTTTATTGTACCTCATTAATAGTTTTTTTGATTTCTACTTGGTTGTAATTTTTCTTCTTTTATTTCTCCCAAAATCACTCTTATTTTTCCAGAATGGGATTCCCTTGAATATTCTATGCCTTTTTCAAGCCCAGATAGCATCTTTATAATCATCATTCTGGACTCTAGGTCTGACATCTTACCAATATCTGTATCAATTAGGTCCCCTGCTGTCAGTATTGCCTCTTGTTTTTTTTTTGTTTGTTTGTTTTGTTTTGATTTTTGTTTTGTTTGGCTTTGTTTTAGGTGAGTTTTTCTGCCTTGTTATTTCGTCCAGAGAAGAATAGATGAATGAGAGAGCAAAGTGCTAAAAGGGTAACAACGTCAACCTCAGAAAAATATACATTTACCAAATCAGAAGGGACCCAAAACTGGGGAAAGAAGAAAGGGAAAAAAATATGAGTAGTCTGGTTAATATAACAGAGCCACACACTTGATTTGGGGTTAATTTTGATCTGTTAGAAGAAACTGCCTCCCATAATTTTAACGAAGGAAAAACTTATATATATTTATATGTATACATATATACGTGTAAGGGTAAACATATATGTGTACATACACATATGTATGGAAGTGTAAACTCGATGAAAGGATAGAATATAACTCAAAAGATGAAAAATTTTAAAAAGATTTTTGAGAAGGAATTGATAAGAAGTTGGTTGATTTTAACAAGTGAGAATGTGATCAGGCTGGAGATTAGAACAAAGCCATATGCTAGATTTCGGGTATATTTTTGTCTGTTGGAAGAAACCGTATCCCAAAATTTTAAAGAAAGAAAAGCTTACATGTCTATAAAAATAAGGTTAAATACAATGAAGGGATAGAATATGACTATAAAAATGAAAATTAAGAAATATCTTTAAAGGCATTGATATGACAAAATGGTTAAAATAAGAATGAGGAAAAAATAGAAAGAGGAAAAAATAAGGAAAATTAAAAAAATTTAGCTTTGAAAGACAAAAGAATTATGGGGGGGACACATAAATTCTATGTACTATATTCCCCTACCACTGGTGTTTTGCAGTTCTCATTGATCAGTAAACTTGGTCTCAGCTGGATGTTTTTGCTGTTATTATCAGGGAGGGGCCCGTTGCAGTGACTGTCAAATATTTTTGCCCAAGGCGGAATTGCACTTCCCTTGCCGGGGGCCAGGCTAAACAATCTGCTTGGGTTTGCTCTCAGGAGATTTTGTTCCCTGAATGCTTTCTGTATAGCTTTGGAGGACAAGAATGAAGATGGCAGCCTCCCAATCTCTGACCCAGAGGAGCCAAGAGCTCAAGGTCCTACTCCTCAGTGCATCCTCAGGGAAAAACAATCACTCTTGTATCCCTGTTCTCTCATCACACTCTGTGGTCAGCCAGCCTGTGACCAAGTGTTTCTCTCTCTGGCACATGGTCCCGTTTGGAATCTCCAATCCCAGCAGATTCCTGCAGTGTGCTCCTGCACTGCTCCTCCTGGTGGAGGAAGGGAGTGGGGTCTCCCTGGATCTGCCACTTGTGGGGTCCCTTCTTGAAGAGTAGTGGTCCAAATGTGCCTCATATCATGGTTTAAGGTAACCCTGAGCTGAGAGCCCACTCCTCAGCTCCATCTCTGCAGCTGGCTTCCCCACTCCAAGACTTGGGTGTTTGCCATACTCAGGCACCCCTGGTCTTTCTGTGACCCTGCAGGCCCTGAGACCAACTGTCCCAGCGAGGGCTTCATCCCCTGACTAGCCTCTGGAGCAATGTCCCTCAGTGGAACTGACTTCTAAAAGTTCTGATTTTGTGCTCTGCTCATTTACCATTTGCCAGGAGCCGGCCCCTCCCCAACCATGGTCTATCATTCAATATATCGCCTCAGATTCACTTCTCCATGGGTCCTTCCTTCCAGAAAGCGGCTGCTTTCCTGTTCATAGAATTGCTTCTATTCTTTTCTTTGATCTCCTGTTGAATTTGTAGGTCTTCAGAATGGTTTGATAACTATCTGACTGAATTTCTGAGACCAGACAAAATTTAGGTCTCCTACTCCTCTGCCATCTTGCTCCTCCCCCTCCCTATCCCCAATATTTTGAAATAATAGTTAACATCTATTAAACTTTTACTATTTTTCAGGCACTGTCCTAAGCTCTTTATATATTTTAAGTTTTTTAGCCATCAATATCAAGTGTCTGAACTTGGTAGTATAATTATGTCCATTTTACAGATGGGGAAATTGTACATAAAGTAGTTAAGTAACTGGTTCAAATTCCCACAGATTTGAAAGTAACAATATGGGCATTTAATCAAGTCATCCCAGCTCTAGCATTTGTGACCTTAACAACTATACTATAATAGCTCACATATATAGCAAGATGATGCAAGGTCAGGCCATATAGATTGGGATTTGATAACTTAAAAAGAGTCAGTCCATATTTGATTGCCTCCCCATTACTACATATTAGGTTGGACTGTGTGAAATTGCTTTTTTTAGAGGTTAAAAGTGGTCAAATATTAGCATTTTATATGCTTTATTTTTTTTACAATTTTTTGTTTATTTATTTGAGATAGAAAGACACACACACACACACACACACACACAGAACAAGCCGGGGGGGGGGGGCAGAGGGAGAGGGAGAAGCAGACTCCCTACTGAGCAGGGAGCCCAATGCAAGGGTCAGTCTCAGCACCCTGGGATCATGACCCAAGCCAAAGGCAGACACTTAACCGACTAAGCCACCCAGGTGCCCCAATTTTATATGCCTTAATTTAATGCTTCCCATTGTCTAAAAGTTAGACTCTAACCTTCTGTGTTTTGATCAGTACAATCTCATTTTCTCTTGTTTTGCTTTAAACAAAAATAGTCACTTTTGGTCAGCTTCTTCTGGAAAAGAACTCTCCAGAGGCTTGAAGATGGTGGCAAAATTCTGAGTCTTTCTCTTCTTCCTTCCCAGAGTAGCTTCCAGCTTCCTAAAATCTGACAAGAACCGGATAGGGAGCAGTTACAAGAAAACCATTTACAAGGAATACAGAGATGGCTCATACATGGATGAAATGGTCCAGCCAACTTGGTTGGGTTTCTTGGGACCAGTGTTGCAGGCTGAGGTGGGAGATGTCATCCTTATCCACCTGAAGAATTTTGCCTCTCGCCCCTACACCATACACCCCCATGGCGTTTTCTATGAAAAGGACTCAGAAGGTAAATCAGACCACCCTTTCTTTCTCCCGTTCACAATAAATATTGCATTTCTTTTACTAACATTTAAGAGAAAGGAGCTAGGGATGAAAATAGACTTTTTTCTCTTTATTGATCTGAGGTGGCAGGGACATTCCCAGAAAAACTGATAACTAATGTTATCACTTCTGCGGTTCATATGCTGTGATTCTAGACAAGCCACTTCCCCTCTCTGGGCCTCGTATTCTTTCGTATTCTTCATTAGGTATATGGAGATTCAATCTGCCTTTTATCATGAAGAATTACTTGAATGACATTTCCATAAAATATTTGGCTGTTCTTTGGAAAGAAGAGAGTGTGCTGTGAATATAAAGGGACACTATTCCAGTGTCATGGTCTTCTGAAAGGTCCATTTCTTTTTCTTAAGAGCAGTTTACTGGACGCCTGGGTGGCTCAGTTGGTTAAGCGGCTGCCTTCAGCTCAGGTCATGATCCCAGCATCCTGGGATCGAGTCCCACATCAGGCTCCTTGCTCGGCAGGTAGCCTGCTTCTCCCTCTGCCTCTGCCTGCCACTCTGTCTGCCTGTGCTCTCTCTCTCTCTCTCTCTCTCTCTCTGACAAATAAATAAATAAAGTCTTTTAAAAAAAGAGAGCAGTTTACTAATCTGTATCTCCCACCCAGTGGCCTATAATAATGACACAACAGTGAGTGACTAAAGTATAAAGGGAATCCAGGTTTTGACTGGCCCACTAATTCCTGTATAGCCTTGGACAAGTTATTTTTCCTGTTTTCTCCTACATAAAAAGAGTAAGTGGACCAACTGATCATTAAGTTGGCTTCATTTTTTTTTAATTTAAATTCTACTATAGTTAACATACAGTGCTGTATTAGTTTCAGATATACAATACAGTGATTAAACAATTCCATACCTCAACTGGTGCTCATCACAGGTGCCCTCCTCAATTTTTATCATCTATTTCACCCATCTCCCCACCCACCTCCCCTCTGGTAATCATCAGTTTGTTCCCTATAACTAAGAAGTTTATAGCTATTTCTTGGTTTGTCTCTTTTTTCCCCTTTGCTCATTTGATTTATTTCTTAAATTCTACATGTAAGTTAAATTATATGGTATTTGTCTTTCTCTGACTGACTTATTTTGCTTAGCATAATACTTTCTAGCTCCACTCATGTCATTGCAAATGGCAAGATTTCATTCTTTTGTATGACTAAATAATATTCCATTGCATATATATAAATATACACTATACCCTTATCTGTTCATCAATGATTACACACTTGGCTTGCTTCCATAATTTGGCTATTGTAAATAATGTTGTTATAAACATAGGGGTGTTTGTACCCCTCTGAATTAGTATTTTGTATTTTGGGGACTAAATACCCAGTAGTGTAATTACTGGATCATAGAGTAGTTCTATTTTTAATGTTAAGAGGAACTTAATTTGGCTTTAGATTACAGGGTGATGGATATTAAAGATGGCTCATGTTGTGATGTGCACTGGGTATTATACATAACTAATGAATCATTGGACACTACATCAAAAACTAATGTGGCTAACTGAATATTATATAAATATATATATATATATATGCACACACATATATATATGTGTGTGTGTATACATACATACATATATACATACATTCATATACCTATATATGTATATACATATGTGTACACACACACACACACACACACACACACACATATATATATATATATATATCTTTTAAAAAGATTGAAATTCTGTAATTGCTTTCTGTTTTCCAAAGTGAGTGCTTGAAGGGGGGAATTCTGTCTTCTTTCTCACTTCTGTGCCACTGGTTTTATACTAGGATACTACTGGATCAGGCTGTGAAGCACTTTCCATGGCCATGGCTCCTTCTCCAATGGTTGCCACCTTTCTACCCATTGTTGATGTGAGGTCTGGGATTCTTCGGCTGGATATTATTACCTGAATGTGTATCCTCAGGTTGTGAGGAACACTGTCCCATATGTCAGCCCTCTCTTGGCTTCTATATATGCCAGGCTCCCTCTCACTCACCCTGAGACTAGGCATGTTCAATTTCATTTTCTAGGCTCTTTATACCCAGATGGCTCCTCTGGTCAGTTAAAAGCTGATGACTCTGTTCCTCCGGGAGGCAGCCACATTTACAACTGGACCATTCCAGAAGGCCATGCACCCACTGATGCTGACCCAGCATGCCTCACCTGGATCTACCATTCTCATGTAGATGCTCCACGAGACATTGCAACTGGCCTCATTGGACCCCTTATCACATGTAAAAGAGGTACAGGCCTCACAGGGATCTATTGAGATGCAGTGTGGGATATCTTCAGGAAACAGTGATGTAGCTGAATCACTTACATATTAAACAGAAACCTGAAGGGGTGTTAATTCAGTGCCCTTGTTTATTAGCAGGAATAAACCCTCCTAAATTTTTTCCACTGTTTTCCCTATTTCATTACCTTTTAACAATTTTAATATTTTCTTATTTCATTTTAAAACCTTGAAGTAATAATTATGGGAGTCAAATCACAGAAACAAAGTGTGTTATAGGAGTTTAAGTATGGTTAGGATCAAAAGTGTAACCATCAGGATTGGGGGAGAATTGGGGGACTTCGTTGGACATATGGTATGTTTAAGTATTGTCAGACCTGGAAGACCTGGGTGTTCTAGGAGAATGGTTAGATTAAGGCCCTGGATCGAAGATATAGGCAGGTATGGTGGGTGGGAATTATTCTAGGTCCTATACATCCAATCTTCAAGTCCTAGGCTCAACTGAATTGTGTTTAAGTGGGGAAATAGAAATTAGGAGCAGAAAGCCTTATCTGATTTTCTGTTGACAAAAGACTCCTAATGCCCCATCTTCCTATTCACTTTAATGAGTACCCCTTGAAGGTTGCTGGTGCTAAGGAGAGAAGGTTCTCAAAAGCACATTTCTTACTTACTCTAGGTACTCTAGATGGGAATTCCCCCCCACAGCGGAAGGATGTGGATAATGATTTCTTCCTGTTCTTCAGTGTGGTAGATGAGAACCTTAGCTGGCATATTGATGAGAACATTGTCACTTACTGCTCAGATCCTGCCTCAGTAGACAAAGAAGATGCAGCCTTTCAGGAAAGCAATAGGATGCATGGTGAGCTGGGAGAGGGTGGCCACACCATGACAGTAAAGACTGATGGAAGGTTTACATTTACATTTACAAGGCCTAGCATTTGGTGGGTACTTCCATATACCTCATAAGAACTAAAAGTAGTAGGTACCTCTTCTCTGCTTTTAGCCCTCACAGGAACTGAGAGTAGTAGGTAACTTTTCCTTGTTTTTCCTATGAGGAAATTGAGGCTCCAGGATTACAGAACAGAAAAAAAGTGCACAACTAAAATTCCAATACTGATCTGTCTGATTGCAGAGAGGTGCTCTTGCCATTAGGTACCTTGTCTAGGTTATTGATTTCAAAGTCATGTACTTTATTCCCAGTCTCTCAGGGTGAAGGTTGCCCCCTGATATAGTTGTCAGTATTTCTTTGTCCTATAAAGGTTGGGAGAATTACCCACTTTGGGGGGAAAATTGTTGTCTGTAAGGAAGCTGTTTACTGCAATTAAATTTAAAACAAACTAAAGACACAAAAGCCCTGAGGCATGGGTAGATAACTGGTTTTAGTAGTACAAACAAATTGATTTTATTTTTGTTTAATTAAGAAATAAATGTATGTCCCTTTGGTGCCAGAGATGGTCTCAAGGCCAGGCAATCCCAAAGGAAGGTGAAAACTCAGAGAGAAAATGTAAAGCATGGTTTCAACAGCTCCAATTTCTCTTGGGTTTTACACAAATTACCTTTGATAACCATGGTAATTAGCTAACTTGAAAAATCTCCTATGGAAATTTCAGAAGGAAATTGGCCTGGAAGGGAAGAATAACTTGCAAAACAAACCCCATTCATGAGAAAGCTTCCTCATATTGCTGGATTGGAATCTTGGTTCTACTACTTAACAGCTCTGTGGCCTTGGGAGAGAAGTAAATTCACTTCTCTGTGCCTTGGTTGTCTCACTGTTTGCTTGAGATCAATGATGTCTGCCTATTTTGCCAGGCTGTTTAGGAGATTTTAAATTAAATAAGGTATATAGTCAGCACAGTATGCTTCTTAAAAATTCATCTGAATGGATGACAGACGGCAAATCTCCCATCAGGCTAACTTCCTAACTCTGATATTTTCTTTGGATTTTCCTTTGCAGCAATCAATGGCTTTGTCTTTGGGAACTTACCAGATCTAAGCATGTGTGCACAGAAGCGTGTGGCATGGCACTTATTTGGCATGGGCAATGAAGTAGATGTCCACACAGCTTTCTTCCATGGACAGATACTGACCATCCGGGGCCACCGCACTGATGTGGTCCACATTTTTCCAGCCACCTTTGTGACTGCTGAGATGGTGCCTCAGGAACCTGGCACATGGTTGATTAGCTGTCAAGTGAACAGTCACTTGCAAGGTGAGATCCAACATATTTGATGCTTGAAGTACAGAAAGGAGATGGCATTAATGATCATCAGGAGCCTGGAGCCATAAGATAGGTCTTTCAGATGAGCCAGCTAGGCAGAGAGGATGAAATATTAGATTGCAATATGGGGACCTAGCCAGATTTTCCCCTGGATCAGCCATTCACTTGCAGGGTGACCTCAGGAACATTTCTCTGGGTTTTATCTTCCTCATCTCTAACATAAGATGGTATAGAGATGGATAAGCAGATTTTTAAATTGGTCTTCTTTGCGCAGAATGCTTAGGAATTAAGACCTGGAGGTATTTGCTGCTAATTAAATGGAGGAAAGGAAAGATTAAAGAAGATGAAGCCTTCTTTGGGAGATCATAGAGTCTTGTGGGCAAGTAGTGACACTCTAGTTGGGACCCAATAGTAATAGGGTAGAAAGTTTGGTTTTTAGAGTGAAAATTGTTGAAGTAATGGCATAGTGCATCAAGGAGCCTCAGAGGAGAGGTGGAATATATGGGACAATGAAAAGAACACTAGACAAGAGATTGGAAGGTTTGAGTTATTATCTCAGCTCTCTGAAAAACTCACTGTATGACTTTGTAAAAGTCCCTTCCCATGTATAAGCCTCATCTGCCACATCTGTAAAATGAGGGTTTTGGTCTAAATAATCACTAAGACCCTTGTTAGCTCTTAATTTCTAGAATTATTTGATATATGATAAATTAGGTAGGTGTCAGGAAAGTAATATATATATATATATATATATATATATATATATATATATATATGAAAGTAGATTTGAGGAGGTAGGGAGTTATAGGCTAGTAGGATGAGTCTGTGGTGATAGGTTTGACCAACAGAGGCCACGTACCCATGCTCCATCATCCAGGGCTCTCCCTTGGTCCTAAAGATACCTGGGTAAGAGGGTATGAAGGAATATGGATGGAGGTTAGGGATGCAGCACAATAGTGAAGCAAATATGGGTCTTAGGGTTTGCCAGATAAGCCTGAATTCAAATCTTCATTCTACCAATTGTTTAACTAACTTTAGTAACTCATATAGCTTCTCTGAAAGAAGAAAATGTGCATTTAAATTTGCCATTAAAAAATAGGAGATTAAGTCTCAGTTTCACCAATGACTAGCCGTTTAAATTTGGGCAAATTACTTAACCTCTCTGATCCTTTGCTTTCTTTATCTGCAAAAGGGGACATTAAAAGTCTGTTTCACATTAATGGTTATGAAGATTGAAGGATAGATAAAGCACCTGGCACAAGGCTTGGCACGTAGCACATATTTAGCAAAGGAATGATATTATTTTTCCTCCTTTTTTTAACCTCAAATTTCTAATTTACAATTTTCAAATTTCCTTGGGATGATGTGAGACCCAAATGTCTCACATCAAATAGTATACTTGAATGACCTATGTAAGTTGCCAAGAAAATATAAGGCAGTATCATCTATTATCCCTATGCCTCAATGTAAATTTTTCCACATTTGGAGATACTATTTAGAATTCAAATTTTCCTGACATTCCCAAGTCTGAAGTTTCATCTCCATGTATAGAAGATGTTCCATTATTTTGGGTGCATCCCAATTTACATGTAACTTGCTCCTTCTTTTTTCTTACTCCCCCTTTTTAAAATGTGGTGCTTCCACCAGGCCAGCGTGATAGACATCCTTATTCTCTCATTTACAAAACAGGGGTTAAAGTTCAACTTTAGGAAGTGACTGGCCAAAAGTCCTACAGAAATTGATGACAATTAGACTGGAACTCAAGTGTTCTGAGTTCAAACTCTGACGTTGCTACAAAGTAAGCCTTTTGCAGAAGCAGGAATGACGATCTGGTAAATGAGTCAGTTGTGGTTAGCAGGTAAAGGTACTTGAATTCCCACATAGCCTCCCTTTTTCTTAGCTAAGTTCTTGAGGAGTGAGAGAAAGTGGCCTAGTGAAATGTGGGAGGGAAAAACATTAGAATGAAAAAGGTGGGTCGTCTGGCTACACAACCTGTTGGGTGGAATGGAGCCAGCCATGATGTTCTTCCTCCAGATGGCATGCAAGCACTCTACAAGGTCAAATCTTGCTCCATGACCCCTCCCATGAACCAACTCACAGGCAAAGTTCGGCAGTACTTCATTGAGGCCCATGAGATTCTATGGAACTATGGCCCAATGGGGCATGATGGGAGTACTGGGAAGAATTTGAGGGAACCGGGCAGGTAAGAGACAGTGACCTTTCTCCCCCTCCCTTGGGCCCAGCCCAACCCCTATTAATTACTACCTCTCAAATCTCTCACTTCACGTGGGGGTTGCAATCATTGTCTGGTTGGACTTATATAAAAACGGTTAGCCAAATTCTTGTGGTCCCCTGGAGAGTGTGCTCTTGAGTTTCTGTAAGGTTATGTCACATCCTCAGCAAAGGGTTCAAGCACAGTTTGAGATAGCTTCTGCTATGATGCCAGGCTTCATTAAGAAAATTAGACCCAAAAGAAACCAGAACAGTTGAAATGGCATTTATCCAACTCTCCTTTATTTTACTCATTGTTTACCTCATTTCCCCTTCCTTTCTTTTCTATAAACTGAAGGAGGCATTTGAGCAGGAGTTTAAAAAGCATTTGGAGAAATATAGGAAGAGCAGGAGCAACCTGCCTTGTAGCCATTCCATTCTCATCCTTTTAGAGGAAATTCTCCAAATTTTCCTGCCTCATCCATTACTCAGATGTAGGCAAAATAAAGCAGAAGGTTAATTCCTTATTCAGATACTAGGCCTTAAGTTATACTGACTCACTGGGCTATCAATGATTTCAGGTCTTTTACAGAAGAGGTACTTAGTAAAAGATTAGGAGGGTTTGGGAAGGAATATTCTAGGGAACCCATCATATTTATTCTTCCAGTAAGTAATAATGGGATGAATCTGAAGAAACCATAAGCAAATAAGGACTTGGGTCTCAGCATAGCTTCTAGAAATCTCCCAACTGTGCTTGCTAATTTAGTAGGCTTTCATTTTGAAATGAAGAATATATTTTAAAAGATTTTATTTATTTATTTGAGTGAGACAGAGAAAGAAAGCACAAGCAGGAGGAAGGACAGAGGGAGAGGGAGAAGCAGACCGCCTGCTGAGTACAGAGCCAGACACAAGACTCAATCCCAGGACCCTGAGATCAGGACCTGAACTGAAGTCGGTTGCTTAACTGACTGACCCACCCAGGTGCCCTGAAATGAAATGAAGAATATATATATATATATATATATATATATATATATATATATATATATATATAATTAAGGTGAGAAAGGATCTTGAGTATCTGAGGATGATTAGGACAGATGTAAAGCTATTTAAATTCAGAGGGCAGAACTGGTCCCATTGTCTGAAATTTACAAGAGAAGATTTTAGCCTACTATAAAAAAGAACTCCAACCATTAAAACTATCCAACAGTAAGAGGGATTGCTTTCTCTGAAATTAAGTCCCTTGACTTTTGAAAAATTCAAGACTTGACAATTTCTCCACATCCTTGAGACTCTGTGTATTACTTATTAGTGGTGTCATCAAAGGAGATACCTTCATTGGGTGGAATTTAACCTGGAGGATCTCTGAGGTTCTTCCTAAATATCTATAACTCCAGATGGCATGCAAGCACTCTATCTATATTGATGGGACCAAGGATGAGATGGGGATCTATTTGATACACAATTAAGTCATGTAACATTTGCCTTTTTTATATGCCAGTGGCTCAGATAAATTCTTCCAGAAGAGTTCCAGTCGGATTGGGGGCACTTACTGGAAAGTCCGATATGAAGCCTTCCAAGATGAGACATTCCAGGAAAAGGTGGAGTTGGAGGAAAATAAGCATCTTGGAATCCTGGGTGAGGAATCTTTTTTTTTTTAGATTTTATTTATTTATTTATTTGTCAGAGAGAGAGTGAGCGAGAGAGCTAGCACAGGCAGACAGAGTGGCAGGCAGAGGCAGAGGGAGAAGCAGGCTCCCTGCCGAGCAAGGAGCCCAATGTGAGACTCGATCCCAGGACGTTGGGATCATGACCTGAGCCGAAGGCAGCTGCTTAACCAACTGAGCCACCCAGGTATCCCTGGGTGAGGAATCTTTAACTTATGAAATTAATTGACTGGAACCTGAGAACTGGAGAGGATTTAGAAACTGGAGCTTGGGGGTACCTCAGAGGTACACTTGAAACAGACATCTCTCAAACTAAGTTCCAAGGGATAGGTGTTTGGTGGAAAAAAATGGCTGTGAGTCTGAATGTGTTTGCCAAATACTAGGTTAAATGGGGTCAAATAGTATTCTTTGCTGCAGTGCTTCTCAGAGACTTTTATTTATTTTTGTTCATCAAAAATATCCAAGATGAGAATAGAATATGTAAAATTTATCATATCTAATTATGGAAACTTTAATCAGTGAACATCTTTTGGTAGCACTGCTATACAGATTTCACTTTTAGAATGGGTTCTTCTGGTGTATTTCTGAAAATCTATTTAACGCAGTAGGATTGTCCAGGTTCTTGGCAATATGAGGCCATGAACAGATTGACATTATATGCACACATGCTTGTTATGGTGAGGGATGCAGTACAAAGCTTAAAACCTGGTCTTGGATAAGGTTTCCAGCAGCACATATTTGTGTAAAGCACAGTATTGAAAAGATAGAGCAAAGTTTGGTGTGGTTTAGCCACTTGGTAGAGCCAGGAAGTAAAATAGATTAGATGGAAGAAAATTTTGGTAATGAAAGTCATGTAATTGGCATGTTCTGGGGATAAATGTGTGACAGTTGATTCTAGGAGATCTGAACATGGGCAATAGGCCTTACATCTGCCGGACAGAAAGATATAAAGAGCAGAAAACCACTTGGGGAAAGATGGCAGACAGTGACCATTAAGCTATCATTAGCTGGTTTACAGTATGAGTCTCAGTCTTTTTTTATTCTTGAATATTTTTATTGGGGCAAAATACACATGACATAAAATTCACCATCTTAACCATTTTTAGTGTACAGTCCAGTGGTATTAAATACCTTCATAATGTGGTGTAACTATCACCACCATCCATCTTTATAACTCTTTCCATCTTAAAAAACTGAAACTCTATACCTACCTCTATATCTACACTAACTTCTCATTCTTCCCTCCCCCTCACCCCTGGCAGCAACCATTCAAATTTCTGTCTGTATGATTTTGACTACTCTAAGTACCTCATACAAGAGGAATCATGCAATATTTGTCTTTCTGTGACCAGCTGATTTCACTTAGCTTAATGTCTTCAAGTTTCATCCATATTGCAGCATATACAGTATTTCCTTCTTTTTCCCTTGACATCATTCCCAAGCCTTTATTTTTTTACTATGCTTTTAAATATTAATTCTAATATAGGTAACATACAGTGTTATATTAGTATCAGGTGTACAATAGTGATTCAAAAATTCCATACATCATCTGGTGCTCATCAAGACAAATATCTTCTTTAATCACAATCACTTTTTTCCCCAAACAATCACCTCCTCCCCTCTGGTAACTATCAGCTTGTTTTCTATTGTTAAGAGTATATTTCTTGGCTTCTCTCTCTGTCTCTCTTTCCATTGTTCCTTTGGTTTTTTTCTTCAATTCCACATATGAGGGAGATCATATGGTATTTGTCTTTCTTTGATTGATTGATTTAATTTTGCATTATAATCTCTAGCTCCATCCATGTTGGTGCAAATCACAAGATTTCATACTTTTTTATGAATCAATAATATCCCACTGTATGTATATAATATTTTGCTTATCCACTCATCCATTAGTGGACACTTGCATTGCTTCCATGTTTTAGTTATTGGAAATAATGCTGCTATGAATATGGATCTGCCTTTGACACGTGCTTTGTTCATTTTTCAATATATGCACAGAAATGGAAATTCTGGGTTATATGATAATTTTACTTAATTTTTTATTTTAATTTTCTAAAGAGCCGCCATAATGTTTTTTATGGTGTCTATACCATTTTATATTTCCACCAACAGTGCAGAAGGTGACAATTTCCTTAATTCTTTAAATTCTTTAAATGTTTGGCAATTTAAAGGGCTGGGAGGCCATCCAGCCCTGGACTCTTGTTTGTTAGTAAATTTTTGATTGCTGATTCAATTTCTTTCTTTATAAAGATTTTATTTATTATTTATTTATTTATTTGACACAGAGAGGGGTCACAAGTAGGTAGAGTAGTAGGCAGAGGAAGAGAAGATGGAGAAATAGACTACCCACTGAGCAGAGGGCCCAAGGCAGGGCTTAATCCCAGGATCCTGGGATCATGAGGCAAGCCAAATGCAAACACTTAACCCACTGAGCCACCCAGGCACCCCTGATTACTGATTCAATTTCTTTGCTGGTTATGGGTCTGTCCAGATTTTCTATTTCTTTCTGTTTCAATCTGGTAGTTTTTAAGTTTCTAGGAATGTATCCATTTTTTCCAGGTTGCCAAATTTGTTGGCATATAATTGGTCATGATATTTTCTTACAGTTGTTGTATTTCTTCAGTGTGGGTTTTGATCTCTCCTCTTTCAATCATGATTTTATTTATTTGGGTCCGTTCTTTTTTTTTTTTTCTTTTTGATATGACTGGTTAGGGTTTATCAATCCTAGCTCCTAGTTTCATTGAACAGTTAGGATGTTATTTTTATTTGTATATCATTGATTTCTCTTCTAATCTTTATTATTTCCCTTCTCCTGCTATATGTAGACTTTATTTGTAGTTTCCTTTCTAGCTCCTTTAGGTGTAAATAAGGTTAGGTGGTGTGTTTAAGAATTTTCTTGTTTCTTGAGAAAAGCCTTTATTGCGATATTCTTGCTCCTTAGGACCACATTTGCTGCATCCCAATGGTTCTGAACTATCACATTTTCATTTTCTTTCATGTATTTTTTAAATCCATCTTTAATTTCCTTATTGAAGCTTTCATTCTTTATTAATTTTTTCCATTCCTTCTTTTTTATCACCACGTTCCATCTAAATATATTTTTATGTATATTTTTAATTTTTTATAAAGATATAAAGTATTATTAGCCCCAGGGGTACAGGTCTATGAATCGCCAGGTTTACACACTTCATACACTCACCATAGCACATACCCTCCCCAATGTCCATAACCCCACCACCCTCTCCCGACCCCCCCTGCCCCCAGCAACCTTCAGTTTGTTTTGTGAGATTAAGAGTCACTTATGGTATGTCTCCCTCCTGATCCCATCTTGTTTCATTTATCCTTTTCCTGTCCCCCCAAACCCCCATGTTGCATCTCCACTTCCTCATATCAGAGAGATCATAAGATAGTTGTCTTTCTCCAATTGACTTATTTCGCTAAGCATAATATCCTCTAGTTCAATCCACCTTGTTGCAAATGGCAAGATCTTCCTTTGATGGCTGCATAGTATTCCACTATATATATATATATATATATATATATATATATATATATATATATAACTTCTTTTTTATTCATTCATCTGTTGATGGGCATCTAGGTTGTTTCCACAGCTTGGCTGTTGTGGACATTGCTGCTATAAACATTGCAGTGCTCGTGCCCCTTCGGGTCACTACATTTGTATCTTTAGGGTAAATACCCAGTATTGCAATTGCTGGGTCATAGAATAGCTATATTTTCAACTTTTCGAGGAAACTCCATGCTGTTTTCCAGAGTGGTTGCACCAGCTTGCATTCCCACCAACAGTGTAGGAGGGCTCCCCTTTCTCTGCATCCTCGCCAACACCTGTCACTTCCTGACTGGTTAATTTTACCCATTCTGACTGGTGTGAGGTGGTATCTCAATGTGGTTTTAATTTGTATCTCCCTGATGGTCCAGTTTCATTCTTCTGCATGTGGCTGTACAATTTTCCCAACCCCATTTGTTCAAGAGACCATCTTTTTTCCATTGGACATTCTTTCCTGCTTTGTCGAAGACTAGTAGACCATAGAGCTGAGGGTCCCTTTCTGGGCTCTGTATTCTGTTCCCTTGATCTAATCTATGTGTCTGTTTTTGTGCCAGTGCCATACTTTCTTGAGGATGACAGCTTTGTAATAGAGCTTGAAGTCTGGAATTGTGATGCCACCAGCTTTGCTTTTCTTTTTCTACATTCCTTTGGCTATTTGGGGTCTTATCTGGTTCCAGAGAAATTTTAGGATTATTCGTTCCATTTCTCGGGAAAAAAGTTGATGGCATTTTGAGAGGGATTGCTTTAAATGTGCAGATTGCTCTAGGTAGCACAGACATTTTCACAACATTTGTTCTTCCAATCCATGAGCATGGAACGTTTTTCCATTTCTTTGTGTCTTCTTCAATTTCTGTCATGAGTGCTCTGTAGTTTTCT
>PISX010030202.1:0-19000 GCA_004024625.1 Mellivora capensis | reverse complement strand
TATAAGAAAGCCACTGATTTCTGTACATTGACTTTGTATCCTGCCACGTTACTGAATTGCTGTATGAGTTCTAGTAGTTTGGGGGTGGAGTCTTTTGGATTTTCCATAAAAAGTATCATGTCATCTGCGAAGAGAGAGAGTGACTTCTTCATTCCCAATTTGGATACCTCTTATTTCTCTTTGTTGTCTGATTGCTGTTGCTAGGACTTCTAATACTATGTTGAACAAGAGTGGTGAGAGTGGGCATCCTTGTCGTGTTCCTGATCTCAACAGGAAGGCTGTGAGCTTCTTCCCATTGAGGATGATGTTTGCTGTGGGTCTTTCATAGATAGATTTTATGAAGTTCAGGAATGTTCCTTCTAAAGCGTTTTAGTCAGGAATGGGTGCTGGATTTTGTCAAATGCTTTTTCTGCATCAATTGAGAGGACCATGTGGTTCTTCTCTCTTCTCTTATTGATTTGTTCTATTACACTGATTGATTTGCAAATGTTGAACCAACTGTGGAAAGAACCAAGATTCCCTTCCACGGATGAATGGATAAGAATATACACTATGGATATACACTATGGAGTATAATGGATATACACTATGGAGTATTATGCCTCCATCAGAAAGGATGAATACCCAACTTTTATAGCAACATGGACGGGACTGGAAGAGATTATGCTGAGTGAAATAAGTCAAGCAGAGAGAGTCAATTATCATATGGTTTCACTTATTTGTAGAGCATAACAAATAACAAGGAGGACATGGGGAGATGGAGAGGAGAAGGGAGTTGAGGGAAATTGGAGGGGGACATGAACCATGAGAGACTATGGACTCTGAAAAACAACCTGAGGGTTGAAGGGACGGGGGTGGGAGGCTGGGGGAGCCAGGTGGTGGGTATTATGGAGGGCACGCATTGCATGGAGCACTGGGTGTGGTGCAAAAACTATGAATTCTGTTATGCTGAAAAGAAATTTAAAAAAAAATTATAAAGAAAAAAAAGAAAGAAACTTCTAACAATATCCTGGTAATACCAATGAACTTTCAGAAATTATAAATGGAATAACATGGAGGACATTGGGAGAAGTAGAGAAGTGAGTTGGGGGAAATCGGAGGGGGAGATGAAGCATGAGAGACTGTGGACTCTGAAACAAACTGAGGATTTTGGAGGGGAGGGGGTCGGGGGGATGGGTGAGCCTGGGGGTGGGTATTAAAGAGGGCGCGTATTGAATGGCACACTGGGTATGGTGCATAAATAATGAATCTTGGAACACTGAAAAAAATAATAATACTATTGCTAAGTTAAAAAAAGAAATTATAAATGGAGGGAGGGATTTATTACTTGGGCAGATGTCTTAAAAACATCATAGAGCTCATTTATGCCTCATCTTCAAAACTACAAGCAACATTATTTACTTCCTATACCAATCTCGGGAAACTCTGAGGACAATTCAGGAGAAAGTCCTAGATCATTGAAATCTTTGAAAGCAGACATGACACAGTGGGGGTGTAATTGTTGGTGGTGACTCTATTATTGAATAATATCACTTTCAGAAGATATATTAATGCAATGAAGTGTGACATTATTTATGTGGAAAAAGAAACAACCACAGCATTAAAATATGCCCCTATGAGTTTTGAATTCTAGCTCTACCGTTTACTGTTTATGAACCTTGGGCAAGTTTCTTGTTACTTGAGCTTCAATTTCCTCATCTGAAAAGTAGGCACAAAAAAGGAACTGATTTCATAGGTTCAACTAGATAATCATGTAAAGTGGTTAGCTTAGTGCCTAGCACATAGAAAGTGCTCAATAAATTATGATTTATAATTTAGAATATTATTAATGTATTCATGGGTGTCATCTATAATTTTCGATTAGGATGAGTGTCTCTAGAAACTTACTTATGTAAGCATGTTTCTCTTTTAGAAAAATAGCCAATTAGTTTTCCCAATAGTTACAGAAGGCAAAAAAAGGCAGGGGGGAAGAGCAAAAGGAAAAATATAGAGAAAGGGAAAGAAAAGAACTCTAGTCATGACAGTGGCAAGAAACTTCCAGCAGCAGCTCATCTCAGTAAAATAATTATTACACCAAAGACAGGGCCACCTGGGTGGCTCAGTCAGTTAAGTGTCTGCCTTTGGCTCAGGTCATGATTCCAGGGTCCTGGGATCGAGTCCCAACATCAGGCTCCCCAGGGAGCCTGCTTCCCCTTTCCCTCTGCCCTGCACTCATGCACACTTTCTCTCTCTGTATCTCTCTCAAATAAATAAAATCCTTAAAACGAACAAAAACAAATGACAGCCATGTAACCGGTGGTGGTCATAGGTTGCTTACACCAGTTAGCACGATAAATTCAATATGGCTCCAGTGATCTGGGAATATTTATACCATATATAAATTAATTCAAGGATATAGATCAGGGAAGTAACCTGGGGAAAAGAATACCAGAGACAAAGTTGGGTCTAAATACAAAAGGGAAGTCTGGAAAGAAGATGAATACTCCTACTGTAAGAACATTTACAGTACAAATAATAAGTCAGATGTCATAAGTGGAGAAAGCATGGAAAGTCTTTGCAATCCTGCTGAGAGACTGTCCTAGCAAACCATCAATAATATTCTGGGTCATCTAACAGAGTTCATTATTTTTCTTCAGCTATACTTAGTCATATTTAAAGACATTAACTGTTATTCTGCATTTATATTAATAATATACTTCAAATTATGTCATACTATCTTTTAGGCCAACATTATTCAAAACTGTTACCATTCTGTTCCAAATTTTCTCTTAAAAATATTTTATAATAATTTTCTCTCTCTCCATTTGGTTTCTGTTACTGTATCTTATCAAGACAGAGTTGGGTGTCTTTCTAACTCAAAAAATCAAATACACATAATGCTTCTTGTTGCCATTCCAACTACCATACTGTATGTTTTATCATTTTTCAAAAGTTTTAACACAGGCACAGTACCATCCTATGCACTGGGGAAATGAGTAAGGTTACTGACTGAAGGTTTAAAGAAAGAAAATGACCAACCAAGCCCTTGAACAAGAACACCGTATGTTTTTCATCCATTTTCTTGCTACTGTATTCATTGAACAGCTCTTAGAAGAATAAAACCTTAAGGAACATGAACTTGTGGCAAGACCAGACAGAATATTCTGTAACTGTGCTCTGAAGTAAAATCATTCCTTTAACATCAGGAGACTTAATACCCCCATTTCACCATGAAAGTAATCACAGATGAATGTTCTGACCAGGAATAATTGTCTTTGAAGTTTTCTAAACTTGAGCATTGAAAACAGTGCTTGACTATATTCTTTACCTTATCAAAAAATTACAAAGAAAACAACTTGCAGACAAAGCTCAATCTAACTTCGCTTGGACCTAAAATTAAAGCTGCGACATTCAGCAAAATTAAAAAGTGTATGAGACTCATGTTATTAAGATAGCCTAAACTGGAGAGCCTGACCTTTTTTTGCTTATTTTATGGTTATCAAGGTGATGAAATAACTGGTGGGTGACAGCGGCCATTTAGCAATCAGACTCTGAACAATCAGTACGTGTGCGCTTTCCTTGTGACCGTTTGATGATATGTGTTCAAATTCTGTACCAGAAAGTGCAGCTGTAAAAACAAATTTTATAGCTGAAGCATAACACCAAAGATGACTATCATAGGTTTAGAAGAACATTCACTTGCACCTGAATGAGTCCCTTAGGGGTGTTCAGGAGTCAGAACATTAAAAATCGAAGGCTTTCCTCAGGGCTCTACTAGTCCCCTACCACAGGACAATGTTAAGTAGAGCTTTAGCACATGCTGTTCATTCTGGAAAACCCTTTACTCTCCCTGCCTTGTGCTCACTCAACTCATCCTTCAGATCTGAGCTGAAGTGTTCCTTCCTTGTGGCTGTCTCACCTGACTTCCTAGATACACCCCTTCTGCCCTCCCCCCCCCAATAAATGCACCTCTCTTCCATATCGCTTGTCACAGTTGCTGCTTTGCATTTTTATGTGTGGTTATTTGACCAGTTCTCCTCCTTTAGACTATAAGCCTATTAAGGGAAAGGGGTCATAAATGTTTGTTCTCACCATGTTAGCCCCAGAACCTAGCACAGAGCTGGATGTGGAGTAGATGTCTAAGTTGTGCTTATGAAATGATGAAAGCGAAAGGGATGAAGTAAGTACCATTAGTTGGGAAGGTCATTACTACAGGCTGCTTAGGTAAAAATCATGACCAGCGTTCCACTCCAAGCCAAGCGCAGGATAATGGTATCCCCCCACATCAGTGCTATTCAGTTTCCTTCTTGCTTCTCTCCATAGCATGAGGATACAGGGAACATGGAGCAAGATATACAGGACTGGGATGGAGGTCCTCAGTCCTATGTATCTTGGCTTGCTTGCTCCAATACTCTTCTCAAACATGCTCTACTCATCCTGGACCTCACGCCTTGCTTTTGGTCAAATACAGTCAGTATTGATACTATCATTTCAGTAGAGGTTTTCTGGAGGCTGGATCATAACCAAAAAAGGAGCTGTAATGGCATTGTGGCAACCTTTTGGAACCCCTGTGTGCCCTGAACTGATTTCTCAGTAAAGCCAACAGTGATGGGGCCAAGGACAGGAGTCATCACTACCTCATATACTGATCCAGGGGAGAAAGAGTCTACTTTGATCTTCGATGAGAATGAGGAGGAGGCTTATAGAGTTTGAGGTTTAACAGGCCGGGAGGAGTCAGTTAGAAGGAGAAAACCACAGTATCAGGGCCTACCAGTCTTTGAAGGGCTCAGTAAGCCCTCACTGCTTTCCAGACTCCAGCTAGGACCATCTTGCTCATGAACCTGGCCATGGCTTGTGAAAACTCAAGTACTAATGTGACGTGTGTTAATTGACGTAACCTGTGAAGGTGAGAAAATAAAAGATGGCCAAGTAGTGCAAGTATAAAGGGGATTTTTTGAATTTTAATGAATACATTTTATTTTCAGAGAAGTTTTAGAGGAAAGCTTTAGAGGAAAATCAAGGACTAAGTATAGAGTTCCTATATCACCCCTGTCCTCCCTACAGTTTCTAGAGTGTCTTTTTTTAACTATAAAGTTAAATGCCAGAAATAAAATGCTCTAAAATCTGTCCCCATTGTTTCATGTTAAGTGACAAAGTTTCCATTTTAGATAAGGATCAACACTAATTAACTTACTTTAAAGAGCTAGTTTCTTTCAATAGTAGAAAATTTAAATACTGATGAAAGACAGAAGGAAGGAAGGAAGGGGGGAAGAAAAGAAGAAGAAATGAAAAATTCAAACAATCCCTTCACTCAATAGTAATTACAAAAAGTATATTGGTGTATATCTTTCTATACATTTTCCCGTGTCCATACTTTTGATTTAAAAAACTGGAATAATATTCTACATATTTTAGTTAAACATATGATTAGTCAAACACATCCATACAATGGAATATCCTGGCCATACTGGCACTTTTATTAAACGTTCTTCAACATTGGGGCACCTGGGTGGCTCAGTGGGTTAAGTGTCTGCCTTTGGCTCAGGTCATGATCTCAGGGTCCTGGGATCAAGCCTCATAAGCCTCTCTCTGCCCCTCCTCCTGCTCATGTTCTCTCTCTTGTGCGTGCTAATAAATAAATAAAATATTTTAAAAAATAAAAAAATATTCTTCAACATTATTTTTAGTGGTAGCATAATATTCCATTTTATATCATCTATTTTACCAGTGCCTCCTTGTTTTGGACATTAAGTATTTATTTGTGAAATGGCCAGCATCTATTTCCCCAAATTCACTCTCTTATACATCTTTAAAGAATGGCACTTTGTAGGGTGGGAAAACCAATGCAGTGAAACACTAGACAATTTATTTTAATCTTTATACAAGATACTAGTGTTGGCAAGGCGAGAGAGAAGAAAAGCTCTTCCTATGACCCTTATTTAGCTTTGGACGGATGTGCACAGTTCAAGGCCAGCAAAGTGATAAATAGGTTTTGGCAGCTCCTTCTCTCTACCTTGAGTAGTATTACAGTGTGTCATTGGAGTGGATCATTTAGGACAGGAAGCCAAGGACACTGTGTGGTGTTCTCCCAGGGTAAATTCACAGACACCTCATAGAAGGCTTTGGCAAGATTCTCAGTATGCACAGAGAAGCATAGAAAGTGGCTTTATTTTTAAGGCTCAGATTCAGCTGAAGGATCCGCTAGGGAATCCAGAGAAGGGAATGCCTGGGCTTGGGCTAAAATAGCTGGCTTATTCTTGCTTTCACAGTGCACAAAAGCTTTACTCATTTGCCCAGCAGTCATCTGCTAATCTCACACCTTGAGAGAAGTAATACACACGAATTCTCATTAACATTGAGGCAGCGACTCTGAAGGGAAAGATATTGAGGAGACTGAGTTTCTAATTCACACGGAGTGACTATATTTTCATATCTCATTGCAATTCAGGGCAGCTATCAGCCCACCACAGGCAATGCAAAGAAGCTTCTTCAATAGAAATAGCAATGTATGAAATGTCCCGGGAAATTTCCCAAATGCTATGCTTTAAAATTGCAGTAGTAAGTCATGGGTATATAATTTTACCTTCTAAGTGACTATTTTACTTTTTGAAGAGAGAGCTCTGTGGTAAAAAAAAAAAAAAAAAAAAAAATTATAACTAGTTTATTCATTTTATTATAACTAACTTTTCACCAAAATTGGAAAATTTTGCTATGTTAGTTCCTGGCCCCCCTGAAATAAAAATATTGCAAAATGATATTATAAAAGTCCATACAATATGGAAAGGAATACTTTAGAAGGTAAAAATCACCTTTAATCCCATCATCCAAAGATAGGTGTCATGAGATGGTTGGATAGCTGGGATATACTGTTAGAAGTAGTTTTCTTCCTGATGCTTAAATATTTTTAAAAAATATATTAGACTTACTTGCTTTGTAAGCTTCCATTCCACTTTAGCAATATAAGTGCACATCTTTGTGTCAATCAAGACTGATGTTTTTATAGCTACATAATTAACTATTTTTAATCCTTTAAAAAATCCTGATGTATTTTTACTTTGACGATTAAGCTCATAAGACTTTTTCTGGTCATGTGTTTAATGTTGACATCTGACTTGTTTCTAAAGAGAGAAACTTCTTAGTAGACATTAATTAAAATAAATAGCCCAGCCATTTATAGCTACAAATGACTGCATAAGCAAAGACTACGCACAGTAAAAACAAAAATAAAACTATTAAAATGTCTAAAAACTGTTTATTTTCTTAGAGTTGGTTTTATCAGTTGTTTACTTTTGAAATGAATTAAATCAGAATTTTTGACATTTTATGTGTTGCTCAACATGTGTTACTTAAAATGAGGTAAAAATAAAAAGATTAAATGATTTGTACAAAGCAAAGGCATTAAAAGCAAAAATTCAATTAAACTAAGAAGGCTTTACTAATTTTGGATTAAATTAATTATGAAAAACAAAAGTCAATTAATTCTCAAAAAGAATCTTGATTAGTATTCAAAATGATGAAAGAAGAAGAAGAGTATAGATAAAATTTTAAATTGTTGAAAAATCTTTTAAGTAATATAAGCAGAATTTATGAAAAAGAAGTCACTGGCTTATGATATATAAAGTGATTGACTTAAGAGGGCAAGTTAAAATAAAAAATCATCATTATGAAATGGTATCTGTGCTGCATAGGCAACAGCACCAAATCTATGCTTATTGATCGACTATTTCATACTTCCCTGCTCACAGCACAGATAGAGAAGATGATCTAGAAGATCCCCGTATCTAGAAGTTTACCCTTACCTGGAAGTGGCTGATTCCACTCTGGAACAGTGTTTTGTTTCTTTTTTAGTGTTTGTACATTATAATAAATCTCTTTGATACTGATGAAAGCTGTAGATTCTCTCCCAGTATAAAGTATATATCCATACTATTGCAGATAAACAAGAGTCTCTCATCAGTCTCCTTTTTTGCTTATTAATGGAACTCTTAGAATAAAGATGATATATCTTGGTTGCTCTTTTAGCTGAATGTGGTCATGTGACCAAGTTCCGGTCAATGAGATATAAGCGTAAGTGTCATGCTCAACTTCAAGGAAGTATTCTTAAATGTAGGGATTGTGACCTTCCTCCATTCCTTCCCCCCTTTCTTTATTGATGGCTTGAATGCTTAACTGTCACATTGGACTATGAGGAGTGGCTTAGTCAAGCAAAACAGTAAGAAGGAAGGAGCCTGTGCCACTAATGATTTGGAACTGCTATACTTATCCAGCATGGCTTATCTCTGGAGTTTTTGTATGTTTGAGAAGGAAATAAGCTTATATTTTGTTAAGTCACAATTACAGGGTGTTCTGTTACTCACAGCTGAAACTACTATTAACTGATATAGGTATAAACAGATACAAGTTTGCACGTAATTTTGGGGATGTGAGAGTTCCATAGATCCCAAATTAAGAATGTATATATAAATCTCCACTACTATTTTCTCCATTTATTTAGAGTGATATAGGAGCCCTAGGCTTAATTTTTTTTTATTGAAGTGTAATTGACATATATTGTTATAGTTTCAGGGATACAACATGTTGATATTCAGCAATTCTATACATTATTCAATGCTCATCTAAACAAATGGAGAAAATATTAGTGACTACAATTCAGATTACCCTAAAAAGTGGCTTCAAGAATTGATAATTCCTAGTTGTATATGCAAGTCTCTTTGACTGGTGAAGATTAAATTCATTATAAGAATCCTAATAAAACACTCATATAAAAGATTTTAGCCAATAAGTAGTAAAAAATCATATACGATACAAGGGTAATCACTTTATGTCTGTACCCTGTAATTAACAATTTTTTTCCACATCCATTATCGTTCTTGATGTTCACAATCATACTGTGAAGTAAATACTGTTTTTAATCCCACTGGTGTACAGATTTAAAAACAAACAACAAAACCCCACAAAACAAATTTATAAGCAAGAACAAATACAAAACTGAGACTCAGGGTATGTTTCTTGCTCAAAGTTAGTAACAGAGTACAAACTATAACCAAGGAGAATATTTCTAAACCCCACATCCTTATCACTGTTCCAATGACTATATTACATATACAGTCATCTACTCTTGCAAAAAAATCATTCTTAAAAATATAGAAGGAAGTTAAACATGAGTTATATTCTAAAAGGCTGATTCTCTTCATATAACTAAACAAAGTTTCAGACATCATAAAGTTATTAATTCTGTTAAAATTGCTTCTACATTTTCTAGCACCAGATAGTAATATAATTTGCATATGATTACTTAAAATACAAAAAGTAAAAAAAAAAAGTCTTTAATATGCAATGTTTCCCTAACACCACTGCCCCCCTTTCTTCTGGTGATAGATGTCTTCCTCAATGGTATAAAACCTAAGGCAGACCAATCAAGTGCTCCCACAACAACTTTATTGTTTTTTATTTTTTTAAGGATTTATTTATTTATTTTAGTGGGAAAGAGAGAGAGAGAGACCATGTCTGTGCAAGCAGGGATGGGGCGGGGGGGGGGGGGGGGGGGGGGGGGGGGGGGGGGGGGGGGGGGGGGGGGGGGGCGGGGAGAAGGGATAGGAGAAGGAAGGATAGAGGGAGAGGAATAGAGAGAGAATCTCCAGGAGACTCCACACTGTGTTCAGAGCCTGACACGGGCCTGGATCTCATCACCCTGCAATCATGACCTGAGCTAAAATCAAAAGTCAGATACTTCACTAGCTGAGCCATCCAGGTGCCCCTCCCATAACAACTTTAAAAGTGGAGCTGCTGGGACAAAATTTCTTCTCTGGTTGGGGAGTTGCTAGAATAGAAGTCCACGGACTCAGGTATTTAAAGAAAACCTCATGTAAGAGACAAGACCAAAGAATGAGAGAGAGATGGAGAGGGAGAGAAAAAGAAAGAGTCCAGCCAGTAATCCAAACCCCAGGTTTAGTCTCTGAGATGTCCAGGCTGCCCTGGCTTCTGTAGTCTTTGACTGGATTGAGTCTCCTAACAAGAGTGTCTTTTTCATGTAGTTGGTCTGCGTTGGGTTTCTGTCACTTGCCACCAAAAGGATACCAATAAAAACATTAAAGATAATATTGTAAGTTAAATTCCCAAGTGTTTTTTTCTTGCACTCATTCGACATTGATTAGGCACCAACTAACTATATGCCAGGCACTGGGCTAGAAGCCGAAGATACCACAGTAAGACAAACAAACATGGTGCCCAACCTTATGAAAATAAGCAATTTCAAGAACAAAACTGTCACAAACTAACTAAGGAAAAAAATTTTTTTTAAATCTTGAGACCTGGAACTTGCTGATGGGAATTTTGTGATGCTAGGTCTCATAATCTTAGCCTTCTCTAAAATTTTGTCATGAAAAAGTTAAATGACCTTCCTTTCTTTTCAGACAGATTCTTTAGTGGACCACATCCCTATCAACATATCACGATTCTGTGAATTTCTTTCAGCACTGAAACACTGAAGTGACCTGTGAATCCATAATTTAGAGCTTTCTCAACCACCATTTCTTCAATGGCATCTTTCTAGAACTTTGTGTATTTTTTTTTTCTTTTCTCTACTTTCCTTTTCTTTTTTCTTTAACAAATGAACACTCGGGTAATCAATTAAGGATAGTATCTAATTGAGCCTAAAATTTACCATTTTTAGTGCTCCTAATCATTTCCAATTTGCCTCAATGACAATTTATTCACTGATTGTTTTCATTCATTCAACAAATATGTACTGAGAGCCTATTATATGTCACATACTCTTTAAGGTGTCAGGAATAAAGCAGAGAAAAAAGAAGACTTTCTCAGTTCTCAAGGATTTTATATTCTATTAAATTCTAGCAGCAATCTCATTAACAACAAAACTTTCATTTTTTTCATTGCTCATTAATATTTATAAATAATGAAAAAGAATAAAATATTCAAATAATTGTCAAAACATGGCTGAACAAATCTGGTGACATTGTCAAAACAGGATTGCTCAGTATGAGATAATGCCATCAAGAGTTAGAGATCTTTATCAACTAAAATATGAATTCAACTATAAATTTACTTTAAGGGTTTTATTTCATAATGTACAAAAATGCATATTTATAGCAATTCCACTTTGGAGGACCTATCCTATGGAAATAACAGTGCAAGTAAATAGCATTTATGTACAAGCATGTTAATATAGCATTGTCTGTAATGGCAAGAAAACAGATGAAAATAATGAGTATCTGTCAATAAGAGAAGCCTGAGGCCATGTGACTAAATGCTGTAACATAAGAGAATAAAGGCAATGATTGTCATTTCAGCCCCAGTCCCCCTTCTACCTGCTTAGAATGTGATGTGCTGGTGAGCCATCCGGAAGCAGGAGGATGAAGAGAACACCCAGAAATGGCAGAGCAATGAATCAGAAGAAGCCCAGCTCCCTAGCATGCTGGAGCTACTCTCCACTCTGACTGCTCTTCTGAACTCTTATTTGAAAGAAAAGTTTCTATGATAGTTAAAGCCACTATTAGGGAAATCAAACTTACATCCCCATTCACACATAGACAATGGAATATTTTGCAGCTATTTTTAAGAATAAGTTAGATCCATGCCTATTTATTGGGAGATGTCCTTGATATGTTAGGTAATTAAGTGATAAATACATAGCCCAAATTTTGTAAAACAAAACACAACAAACAAATAAAAACACATCAAAGCCTATGTTGTACATAAATGTTCATAGACCATGGTAATAAAGGTATGGAAAGATAAACTGATTACTGTAGGAGCAGTGAGAATTTGGGGAAGGGGATGGCAGAGGTCAATATTATTTCTAATTACCTTATATTACATGTATAATTAAAAAATATCAGTTATATAAAACTCAAAGACAAATTATATGTCTGGATAAGCTTGAACACTCAAAGATGTTTTAGCTCATCTTCTGGTTGGCTATACTTCCTAGAGTTGGAATCCATCTTTCCCATCTTTCCTTATAATTAATCCCTTTTTCATGTGATTGAGTTTGGATGGGCTTTTGCTTCTTGCTACCAACTCTTGCTTCTTCTCTGATTGGCAGTAATCCTACGACAACTACCCTCCATTACTGTTTTGCATCCAAGAACACCTAGTATATATCTATGGCATAGAACATGCTTGATGCATGCCTACCCAGGACTTAACTTAGGCTTCTCACCCCTTCTGCTAAATATTCAAACACAAGAGCAACAGAAATCCACCCCTGAGGGCAATACCATTGCCTTCCTTAATGGTTTCATGTCAGATCTGTACCATGGGGTCCCTTTCAGGCCAGTCGGTCAGGCACAGCAAATCAGGATGGATTTTCTGGTGATCATCAGAGCACTACTGTAGACAAACAGATATCTGTTTTGCTTCAACAATTACATGTGAATCATATTTCAATTAATGGGGTTATATTTTCCCTTCATATTCACTTGGACTTAAAATTTTAGAGGGACTTCTGTCAAAAACCACAATAACATCAGACATTTCTTTCTGATTGTGTTATACATTCTTACTGTATCGTACGGCCATTCTTTAAACGTTTACACATAGAACTGTCTCTAGGGACTCTTTAACAGTTTTCCATGTATTCCCATTGTCAAGTAATAATAATCTGAGTGTAAATGTAGGAGAGTATACAATCACCACCTACTTTGTATGCTTTTACTGTGTTCACGTTTACAGATTAGAGTTCCTTAAAGTAGGACACACTTGTGTTTCTACTACATGGACATCCCAGAGATATCTTATTTTTCCCTCTGGAGATGTACAAAGTTTTGAAATTTCTTCACTTTCCGCTGCTTGGATAAAGCGCACTTTATGGGTCTAATAAGGCTGATTGGTCCCTATAATTTACCTGAGCCATGTTTCGTCCCTAGAGGTAAATACCATTGGAATGAGGCTAGCATACCAAGCATTCCAAATTCTGCTCACCCTATGAACACCACACTTGGATTGTCCCTCTTAAAATGAGATCAAGATGCTGAAAAGAAAAGGTGAAGACATTATTTTTCCTGCCAAAAGATTTGTAGACATGAGCAGGGCAAAATGACATATACATACAGGGATTATTTACAAAAAAAATAAGGCAAAGCAGTTTTGTAGCAAAAAGTTTAATTTCTTAATGGCATTTAATGAAAGCTGAGCCTGGAAAAGGTTGTTCTCAGTCTTAATTTTCAGCATTACAAAAACAAAAACAAAAAAGCAAAACAAAAAAAAATAAAACCTTCCATTATAGTTACAATGTTTCACTTAGACATCTGGGCTGCTTACTCTCCACCCCCTTTTAATCTTTTCTGATTCACCCCCTTTAATCTTTTATATCCAAAAACATTCAGTTATTTTCTTTTAGCTAAAAAAAAAAAATCCAATTCTATAAAGTAGGTGTTTTCTACAGCACCAGGGTTGATGAAAACCATACCCTTGAACAGGAAGTTCAAAAGACAGAATGGCAGGCAAGAGCTGACCCATCTGCTATGGAAACATGTTAGTATCCTCCCAGGGCCCAAACCACTAACGAGCACACAGTATTATTCATGCAAAGCCTCTGCACACTGCTCTGGTCAGACTCCTTCCAGAGCTGCTGTCAGGCTAGGAGAGCCTGCTGATATCTGGCTGGCGTTGGGTCCTCATAACTGTCAGGGACAGAGGTGCTAGTGAAGTATTAGGAGGGAAATGAGGTTGATGGACCAATCAGTGGCAAAAAAAGTAATTTTAAAAGCTGTGAGGAAAAAGGACCTGCCAACTCTAAGCATTTAAATATAATTCTTCATCAAATTTGATGAACGTTTTAATGGTGACAAACAAGGGCTCTTCAGCAATGCTTCTCTATGCTGGCCAGAGTAGCCTGCTAGAACATCTGGGGTTATTCAATCGGGTTTATTTTCCCTATTTGCATTTTTTTTTTAGAACAAATTATTTCTTCCTTCAGCAGCAGAGTAGAACCTGGAGACATAGGCTTGGTAAATGCCCTAATTTAAATGCACCAGAAGGCATCTCCTATATTGCTCAAACTTTGCCAAGAAAAGGTCTAAGAATACAATTCAGCCGTAAGAGGTATATTGTTCTAGCATCCAATGGAATCATCATGGAACTTATGCCCAATTTTCTTCCTGTAAGAAAGAACCTTCCTTTGTTCTTCTGAGGAAATCTAGCACTGGGTGGGTATGTATGCAGGTAATGACCCTAAGTATGATCACATTTAATTTTAAGATATCACAAGATGACAATAAAAATAACATAAAAATAGAAGTTTTTCCACATGTAGTTATTTCACTGTTAGATCAGTGGTTTTAAAACCTTATTCATATGATTCCTTTAAGTGTTTGTTTCACAGTTTAGATGCAATTTTAAAATCTAATTTGCGGGACGCCTGGGTGGCTCAGTTGGTTAAGCGGCTGCCTTCGGCTCAGGTCATGATCCCAGCGTCCTGGGATCGAGTCCCACATTGGGCTCCTTGCTCGGCAGGGAGCCTGCTTCTCCCTCTGCCTCTGCCTGCTACTCTGTCTGCCTGTGCTTGCTCTCTCTCTCTCTCTCCCTCTCTCTGATAAATAAATAAAAATTTAAAAAAAAATCTAATTTGCAATCCTCCCTTCCTCATACCTACAAATTTTCTGAAAAATATCATAGCAAACTCCAGTAATATTTACATCCTCGTTAAATGATAAATTTAATGTTAAGTGATAAATGCTCAATCACCTCTATGTTATTAAAGCTTATTCTATCTTTCCTGAACTTGTGGACATTTATTTCTCAAAAGTCATCTAGGCCAATCACCTCATATCAAGAATGAGGTATAGAATAATTAAATAACTCATAGAAGTTTATATAATTAGCAGTCATTATTAGTTTACATCTAAAATATATATCAATTCTCTTTGTGAGATACTTTGTCTCTCTTTTCAGGCCAATATTCTACATGAAATATGTACCATGATCATTGTTAAGCACCAGCATGTTTAAGAACATTGTAAAATCACTATCATTACCACTGGAATTATTGGCTAAATATCCACTGAGGGGTATTTACTGGAAGAAAATAAAACAAAAAATCTGAAAAAAAATTATATGCAGTCTTTGCTTATTTCAGTATTACTTACAGTAGCCAAGATATGGAAGAATTTAAGTGTCCATCAATAAATGAATGGATAAAGAAGATGTAGTGTGTACACACACACACACACACACACATAGAATATTATTCAGCCACGAAAAAGAAAGGAATCTTGCCATTCGTGACACCATGAATGAACCTAGAAGGTATTATGCTAAGTGAAATATGTCAGGCAAAAAAATCCAAATACCATATGTTTTTACTTAAATGTGGAATCTAAAAAACAAAACAAACAGAAACAGGAATAGAGTCATAAATACAGAGAACAAACTGGTGGTTGTCTGAAGGGAAGGAGTGGGGATGTGGGTGAAATAGGTAAAGGGAATTAAGAAGTAAAAACTTCCAATTATAAAATAAATAAGCCTAAGAATAACTACAGCATAGGGAATATAGTCAATAATACTGTATTAACTTTGTATGGTGACAGATGGTAACTACACTTATCGTGGTAAGCATTTCATAATGCATATAATTGTCAAATGACTATACCATACACTTGAAACTAATATAATATTGTATGTCAACTCTCCTTCTTTTTTAAAATTTTTTATTTTTTTCTTTTCAGAGTTCCAGAATTCATTGTTTATGCACCACACCCAGTGCTCCATGTAATACGTGCCCTCCATAATACCCACCACCAGGCTCACCCAACATCCCACCCATTTACCCTCTAAAACCCTCAGTTTGTTTCTCAGAGTCCACAATCTCTCATTCTTTGTCTCCCTCTCCAATTTCCCCCAACTGCCTTCTCCTCTCCATCTCCCCATGTCCTCCATGTTATTCCTTATACTCCACCAATAAGCGAAACCATATGATAATTGACTCTCTCTGCTTGACTTATTTCACTCAGCATAATCTCCTCCAGTCCTGTCCATGTTGATACAAAAGTTGGGTATTCATCCTTTCTGATGGAGGCATAATATTCCATAGTGTATATGGACCACATCTTCCTTATCCATTCGTCCGTTGAAGGGCATCTTGGTTCTTTCCACAGTTTGGCGACCGTGGCCATTGCTGCTACGAACATTGGGGTAGAGATGGCCCTTCTTTTCACTACATCTGTATCTTTGGGGTAAATACCTAGTACTGTAATTGCAGGGTCATAGCACCCATAGCTCTATTTTTAATTTCTTAAGGAATCCCCACACTGTTTTCCAAAGTGTCTGAATGAAATTCAACCATTATCTCACACCATACACAAAGATAAACTTGAAATGGATGAAAGACCTCAGTGTGAGGCAGGAATCTATCAAAATCCTGGAGGAGAACATAGGCACTAACCTCTTTGACATCGACCACAGCAACTTCTTTCAAGACACATTTCCAAAGGCAAAGGAAACAAAAGCAAAAATGAACATTCAGGACTTCATCAAGATCCAAAGCTTCTGCACAGCAAGGGAAACAGTCAACAAAACAAAGAGGCAAACCATGGAATGGAAGAAGATATTCGCAAATGACACTACAGACAAAGGGCTAATACCCAAGATCTATAAAGAATTCTTCAAACTCGACACCCCAAAAACAGATAATCATGTCAAAAAATGGGTAGAAGACATGAACAGACACTTTTCCAAAGAAGACATACAAATGGCTAACAGACACAAGAAAAACTGTTCATCATCATTAGCCATCAGGGAAATTTAAATCAAAACCACACCGAGATACCACCTTACATGAGTTAGAATGGCCAAAATTAACAGGACAGGAAACAAGTATTGGAGAAGATGTGGAGAAAGGGGAACCCTCTTATACTGTTGGTGGGAATGCAAGAAGGTTTCCATTTTTATTCTTCATATTGTGTACTTCTCTAAACAATAAGGCCTAAATTTGAAGTCCTATTTTCGAATAGGACTTCAAATCAAGAAGCAATTTACTCTGTGTGCTAGTAATGTTCTAAGTGGTTTCATATACAATGAAACTTCGTAATATGACACTGCTATATGGCATATGCTATTGCTAGCCATACTTTACCAATAAGAATCCTAAGGTACCAAGAGGTTAAATAACTTGCCCAAAGTCACATATCTAGGAAACAGGAGAATCAGAATATGAACGCATATGATCTGATTCTACTGTCCATGGTCTTATCCACAATGCTATATTGCCCAATGTAATAAATCAATCAGTCTCTCAAGTGGCTATGACCTGTTCCTTTATTTTACTCACTGAATAAAGATGGAACAAAGAATGAGGTATAAATCAGGCAAGAACACTGCCTTATTTTAGGTCGGAAATGAGGTTTTCATAAGATATCCTGCCACGTGTGCCATCACTGGCTCTAATGCCTAGGCAGGTAGCTAGGTAGACAGAGAACTACTGAGAGTTTATTGACCTCTTGTGGTTGTCCTTTTGCTCTAAAAGCTACTTCCCTTTCACCAAGAAGTGTCTGAACAGTGCTGGAAGGAAAATGAGAGAGAAGAGATTGTCCAGTACCTTGCTCACCCAAGCACCCAAGATTTTTTTTAACAAGAATCCACACTGAAAAGAACATTCAAAGCACCCAGTAATAACTATTATATGGTTCCTGGCAAAGCAATTATTGGGCTCTTATAAATGTTTCTCCTCCCCCCACATTGAGCTTTATAACTTGGACTTACTATCCAATTTCAAATACTCAACCAAGAGCATGAGAAAGTCACTCTCTGCATTACAAATCACCATTGAGCTGAGACCCCAGAGGATATTTGATGGCTACATGGCATACATAGATGCATATCTATGCTATATAGAAAGCACACGTGAAGATATATATGCATAAATATACATTTTTATATATACATGAAGAAATTCCTTTCTTCACTATGGGAATATTTAGGTATTCCTGTTGTATAACACATATAAACAGATGGTTAGGATTAATATATTTATTTAAAGGCAATACCAGCAAAGCTTTGCCTATGTAAAAGGATCCTATCACACAGAACCAAGTGTTCTAATAATGAAAATATCCCCTCCCTCTCTACTCCCTATGACAACTGCTTCTTAGACTAAGTATGCTCTGAGTTTTCATCTCATGTTCATATTTTTAAGAAGTATCACCATTTGTAATTACCAGGTTCTCTTTGTGTTTAGGGGTAAAACAAACATTTCATAACCTATGGATTAACAATATCCTCTCCATCTCCATTCAGGACTGCAAAACCACTGGATCCAAAGGCCTTAGAGAAGATAACCTGGGCAAAAGCTGAACTATCTTCAACTATAGGGCATTATGGTCTGACTAGGATATGTTACAGCAATTTAAAAAAAAATGATTATGTTATGGTCAACCGTAGAAACTTCAAAGACCTTATTGTCAAAGTTTCAAATCCAAACATCAGATGTAGAAATAGGATTTTTTTAAAAATTTTTTTTAAAGATTTTATTTATTTATTTGACAGACAGATCACAAGTAGGCAGAGAGGCAGGCAGAGAGAGAGGAGGAAGCAGGCTCCCTGCTGAGCAGAGAGCCTGATGTGGGGCTTGATCCCAGGACCCTGAGATCATGACCTGAGCTGAAGGCAGAGGCTTAACCCACTGAGCCACCCAGGCGCCCTGAAATAGGATTTTTAAAATGTCTTATTAATTCGAGTTTTACTTCCTTCAAATGGCCAATGTGACAGAAGGGAATAAGAAGGCAAAGCAACTTGAGAGGCCTTTCTCCTTCCAGCTCATGAAGAAACAAAGGAGGGAATCATTCTTAGTACTCATAATACAAAAAGATAGCGAGGGGGGTGTGGGAAGCTTTCATTTAACCTCTGAGAACTATTTTTTGTGTAATTAAGAGATAAGTCAGTAACCTCTTTGATATCAGCCACAGCAACTTCTTTCAAGATATGTCACCAAAGGCAAAGGAAACAAAAGCAAAAATGAACTTTTGGGACTTCATCAAGATCAAAAGCTTCTGCACAGCAAAGGAAA
>PISX010030201.1:0-19009 GCA_004024625.1 Mellivora capensis | reverse complement strand
ATTGAGAGTATCATGTGGTTCTTGTTCTTTCTTTTATTAATGTGTTGTATCAAATTGATTGATTTGCGGATGTTGAACCAACCTTGCAGCCCTGGAATAAATCCCACTTGGTTGTGGTGAATAATCCTTTCAATGTACTGTTGACTCCTATTGACTAGTATTTTGGTGAGAATTTTCGCATCTGTGTTCATCAAGGATATTGGTCTGTAATTCTCTTTTTTGATGGGATCCTTGTCTGGTTTTGGGATCAAGGTGATGCTGGCCTCATTAAATGAGTTTGGAAGTTTTCCTTATATTTCTATTTTTTGGAACAGTTTCAGGAGAATAGGAATTAATTCTACTTTAAATGTTTGGTAGAATTCCCCTGGGAAGCCATCTGGCCCTGGGCTTTTGTTTGCCTGGAGATTTTTTTTTTAATTTATTTATCCGTCAGAGAGAGATGGAGAGAGAGCGAGCGAGCACAGGCAGACAGCGTGGCAGGCAAAGGCAGAGGGAGAAGCAGGCTCCCTGCCGAGCAAGGAGCCCGATGCGGGACTCAATCCCAGGACGCCGGGACCATGACCCGAGCCGAAGGCAGCCGCCCAACCAACTGAGCCACTCAGGCGTCCCTGTCTGGAGATTTTTGATGACTTTCAATCTCCATACTGGCTATGGGTCTGTTCAGGTTTTCTATTTCTTCCTGTTTCAGTTGTGGTAGTATATATGTCTCTAGGAATGCATCCATTTCTTCCAGATTGTCATATTTGTTGGCATAGAGTTGCTCATAGTATGTTTTTATAATTGTTTGTATTTCTTTGGTGTTGGTTGTGATTTCTCCTCTTTCATTCATGATTTTGTTTATTTGGGTCCTTTCTCTTTTCTTTTTGATAAGTCTTGCCAGGGGTTTATCAATCTTATTAATTCTTTCAAAGAACCAGCTCCTAGTTTTGCTGATTTGTTCTATTGTTTTTATGGTTTCTATTTCGTTGATTTCTGCTCTGATCCTTATGATTTCTCTTCTCCTGCTAGGTTTAGGCTTTCTTTCTTGTTCTTTCTCCAGATCCTTTAGGTGTAGGGTTAAGTTGTGTATTTGAGTCCTTTCTTGTTTCTTGAGAAAGGCTTGTACTGCTATATATTTTCCTCTCAGGACTGCCTTTGCTGTGTCCCACAGATTTTGAACCATTGTGTTTTCATTATCATTTGTTTCCATGAATTTTTTCAATTCTTCTTTAATTTCCTGGTTGACCCATTCATTCTTTAGAAGGATGCTGTTTAGCCTCCATGTATTTGGGTTCTTTCCAAATTACCTCTTGTGATTGAGTTCTAGCTTCAGAGCATTGTGGTCTGAAAATATGCAGGGAATGATCCCAATCTTTTGATACTGGTTGAGACCTGATTTATGACCCAGGATGTGATCTATTCTGGAGAATGTTCCATTTGCACTAGAGAAGAATGTGTATTCTGTTGCTTTGGGATGAAATGTTCTGAATATATCTGTGATGTCCATCACCTCACACCAGTCAGAATGGCTAAAATTAACAAGTCAGGAAATGACAGATGCTGGCGTGGATGCAGAGAAAGGGGCACCCTCCTACACTGTTGGTGGGAATGCAAGCTGGTGCAACCGCTCTGGAAAACAGCATGGAGGTTCTTCAAAAAGTTGAAAATAGAACTACCCTATGACCCAGCAATTGCACTACTGGGTATTTACCCTAAAGATACAAACATAGTGATCTGAAGGGGCATGTGCACCCAAATGTTTATAGCAGCAATGTCTACAATAGCCAAGCTATGGAAAGAACCTAGATGTCCATTGACGGATGAATGGATAACGAAGATGTGGTATATATACACAATGGAATACTATGCAGCCATCAAAAGAAATGAAATCTTGCCATTTGCAATGACGTGGATGGAACTAGAGGGTATCATACTTAGTGAAATAAGTCAATCAGTGAAAGACAACTATCATATGATCTCCCTGATATGAGGAAGTGGAGATGCAACATGGGGGGTTAGGGGAGTAGGAAAAGAAGAAAAGAAACAAGATGGGATTGGGAGGGAGACAAACCGTAAGTGACTCTTAATCTCACAAAACAAACTGAGGGTTGCTGGAGGGAGGAGAGTTGTGAAAGGGGGGTGGGTTAATGGACATTGGGGAGGTTATGTGCTATGGTTAGTGCTGTGAAGTGTGTAAACCTGGCGATTCACAGACATGTACCCCTGGGGATAAAAATACTTTATATGTTTATAAAAAATAAACAAAATTATAAAAAAAAGCAGTGGGTGACAATAACATATTCTAGTCTTTGGGTAGCTACTGTGTCTGTAATCTTTCTCTCTGCATTAGGGTAATAGTGGTTCCCTTACTCAGAATAGCTATTGTTCATGTAATTGACATTCAGAGTCTTCTTTAATAAATGCCATCCATGGGTATCAGAAAATGGGGTAGTTTCAGTCAGAACAGTCAGATGATAGGTGACATCAGCCCCTACCATTTCACTTTTCAGCAACCTGAGAGGATCACCAATATTTCCAATCACTCACTTGCTTTAAGAATTGGTCAAGCTATATATTTTTTTAAGCTTTTACTTAAATTTCAGTTAGTTAACATATAGTGTAATATTAGTTTCAGGTGTACAATATAGTGATTGAACAATTCCATACATTACCCTGAGCTCATCATGACACAAGCACTCTTTAAATCCCATCACCTATTTAACCCACCCCCTCAAAGCTCCTCCCCTCTGGTAACCATCAGTTTGCTGTTTATAGTTGGGAGTCTGTTTTGTGGTTAAAAAAAATAGAATTGATCAAGTTCTGACACAGACATGATCTGTTAATTAAATATTACTTTTTTCTTTTTTTCTATTGAGACACCTTGTATTAATTTAATTTTTAATTTTGTCACATCTTATTTGGCTAAAGCCCCCATTCCTTACTCTCTCTATCCCTAGATGAAAATGTGTATTCTATGGAAGTTCTGTGTTTCTATAATTTAATGATAAACAAAAACGATATATTTTTCCCATTGCCTTGCAAGCTTTAAAATGAAAACAAATGCTGTCCTATTTAGGGTAACGGTATAATGCACCATTCAAGCCAGATATTTTGAGAGTGACACTATTAATAATTATACCCAGGCAAAGGCATGAATTGGAGCTGTTCCAGGCCAACTGGGATGTACGATCACCCTTCTGACACTGCACATGTACTTTTTTATAAAGTCATTTTTAAATTTCTAAATTTACAGTAAAATTGACCTTTTTGCTATGTAGTTATATAAATTTTAATACATTATATGCATCAACCAACACCACAATCAGAATACAGAGCGCTTCCATCATACCAAAACACTACTTCATGTTATACCTTTTTAGTCACACTCTCTCTCCACTTCCAAACCCTGGTAACAATACTGTTACTATAGTTTTCTCTTCCTGAGAATGTCATATAAATGAAATCATAAAGTATGCAACCTTTTCAGACTAGCTTCTTTCATTCAGCATGCTGCCTTTGTGATTTATCCAAGTTGAGGCATGTATCAAAAGTTAGTATTCCATTATGTGACTATACCACAATATGTTTTATCCATTCATATGTTGTCAGATGTTTGGGTTGTTTCCAATTTGGGTTTATTAGAAATAAAGCTCTCTACACATTCATGTAAAGGTTTGTTGGTAAACATGACTTTTCATTTCTCTGGGATAAATGCCCAGAAGTGCAATTGTAGGTCTGTATGGGAATTACATGTTTAGTTTTATTTTTAAAAAGTGCCAAATTCTTTTCCATAATAGCTTACATTCTCATTGGCAGTGTATGCAAGTTTTACTTACTCTGTGTTCTGTCACTGATATTTTATTTTTAAAAAATTATTATCCTAGCCATCCTGATAGGTCTGTAATGACATCTCATCCTGGCTTTAATTGACATACTTAGAATTTTTATGGTAATATATTTTATATTTTATAGCCAGAAACATTGCTGGATTATTTTTAGTTCTAAGAGTTTACCTAAAGAACATTTAAAATTTTCTATAAAGATATTTTGATATCAAGGTATTAAAAACAATTATAAAGATAATCATTTTCTTAACAGTCTTGGTTTACTTTCTTTTCCAACCCTTATAACTTTTATTTGTTTTTCTTTTCTTATTGCCTGTTGCATAGACACAATGATAGTGGGCAACATTATTTCGTTCCAAATATTCCTTGGTCAATAACATTTATCCAACTTTTAAAAATATTTTATTTATTTATTTGACAGAGAGAGAGAGAGAGAGAGAGAGAGATCACAAGTAGGCAGAGAGAGAAAGGAGGGGAAGCAGGCTCCCCACCAAGCAGAGAGCCTGATGTGGGGCTTGATCCCAGGACACTGAGATCATGACCCAGGCCGAAGGCAGAATCTTAACCCACTGAGCCACCCAGATGCCCCAACATTTATCCAATTTTAAAAGTCTTATTGTATTCCTAGTTTGCTAAGAGTTTTTGAATCACAAAATGATATTGAATTATAATAAATGCTTTTTGGATTCTGTTGAAATGGTTATATGAATTTTCTTCTTTAAGGTGATGAAAGACATTAACAAATTTTTAAAAGTTAAACTATTCTTTAATATTTCTGGTATAAATCCAAATTGACATGAGGTGATATGGTAGCTCACAAATCAAACCCATTAATGGATTTAATTTGCTGATATTATATTTATGTTTTTTTTCCTTCCATGTATATAAGTGAGGTAATCTTGTAATTTATCTTTATCAAAGTATATCTATCTAGTTTGGGTGAAAAGATTATGCTAGACTAAAAAAAAATAGTTGAAAGAAGGCTTCCTTCTTTTTCTTTTGAAAGAGTTTATATATAATAGAGATTATCAATTCCTTGAAAATTTGGTAAACTGACAAAAAGGCCTCTTGACCTGATGAAACTTTTGTATTAGATTTTTTACTATCAATAGAATTTCTTTAATGGTCATAGGTTTATACAGGTCATTTATTCCTCCTTGAGACAGTTTTAGTAAGTTTTATTTTTTCATGGTGTCCATTTATGTAATTCTCAGATTTATTCACAAAGTTATTCAAGGTATTATTAGTGTGCTTTTAAATTCAACCTGTATCCATGATAGTGTCTCCTTTTTCGTTCCTAATATATTTTTAAAGATTTTATTTATTTATTTGACAGACAGAGATCACAAGTAGGCAGAGAGGCAGGTAGAGAGAGAGGGGGAGAAGCAGGCTTCCTGCTGAGCAGAGAGCCTGATGCGGGGCTTGATCCCGGGACTCTGGGATCATAACCCAAGCCGAAGGCAGAGGCTTCAATCCACTGAGCCACCCAGGCACCCCTTTCATTCCTAATATTGATTATTTGTAAATTCTCTTTGTAAAATCAATAGTACAATATGTTTATCTATCTTGTTAGTTTTGTCTAATAATTTTTTCAAGAACCAGATTTGAGTTTTGTTGATCCTCTTTTTTTTTGTCATTGTTTTCTAATTTCTTAAACTGAACACAGTTCATTCATGTCAGCTTTCCTTTCTTTCTTATACATTCATCTGGAGCTCAAATTTTCTCTCTAAATGTTGTTTTAGGAGCATCCCACAAGTTTTGGTATCTGGTGTCATCATTGTTGTTCAATTCTCAGGTTTTTTAAAAAATTTTCCATATAACATTTTTCTTAACTAATGAATTATATTAAGGAGTTTTTTTATTTAAAAATGCAGAAGGGTTTTTTGGTTGTTATTTTAAATTGATTTATACCTTTATTGCAGTGTGGTCAGAGAAAGTGATTTTTATATAAACTTTTGGAATTTTTTTGAGATTTTCCTTATAATGTAGTACACAGTCAATTTTTTAAAAATCTTTCATGATTAATTAAAAAGAAAAAGAATTGTATCTAATTATTGGGCCCAAATATCTATTTATATCCATTAGAATGAATTCGTTCTATAATTGCACTTAGTTTTTTTCCTGCTTGTCCTATCAATTACTGAGAGTGTGTACTGAAATCTTCAAATATGAATATAAATACCTCAGTCTTTCCCTGTATGTCTGTCAAATCTTGCTTCATATATTTGAGGCTAGGTTATTTTGAAATATATTGTCATAGTGAGTTTTGCTCTGTATCATTGAAAGGTGACCCTTCTTATCAGTAAAATTGTTTTTTGTCTTAGTTTTTCTTTTCTTTCTATTATTTTTTGGAAATATAATTGACATACATTGCTATAGTAGTTTCAGGTATACAACATATTGATTCAACAATTCTGTACATTACTCAGTGCTCACAATGAAAAGTACAGCATAGAGAATAATTTTTCTTATATTACCTTTGCACTGCCAGTTTTCATTTAGTTACTATTTGCCACTTTTTTTAAACTTATTTTCAATTCTTATGTTTTACATTTATCCCTTCTCTTTAGCATATAGATAATTTTTTTCAATATGACCTTATATCCTTAATAGATGAGCTCAGTTCTTTTACATATACTGTACTTAATTATATACTTGAATTTATTTATATGCCATTTTATTTTTTTTCTATTTACCATGCTCTCTGTTTCTTTTCTCCCCCTTCCCCCTTTATATTGAGTTTTAAGAATTTTACAATTTCCCTTTTTCCTCCTCTACTGGCTTGGCTATAAACGTTCAATTTAAATTATTTTGTTGGGGTCCCTGGGCGGCTCAGTCATTAAGTATCTGCCTTCAGCTCAGGTCATTATCCCAGAGTCCTGGGATTGAGCCCCACATTAGGTTCCCTGCTCAGCGGGAAGCCTGCTTCTCCCTCTCCTACCCACCCTGCTTGTGTTTCCTCTCTTACTCTCCCTCTTTGTGAAATAAATAAATAAAATCTTTTAAAAAAATAAATTATTTTGTTGATTATCCTTAAATTTTTAACATGCATATTTGACTTAAATTATAAAATTTATCAATATTTCTACTCTTCCTCTCAGGCTATAATGAAAGACTTATAAAAATGCAGTTCTGATTATACTTATCTATCATTATTATTATTATTGTTATATGCTTATATCTACTATTATTGTTTTTAAGTGTTGTAATCTATTTTATAATTTCTATCAGTGTCCTAGGATTGCCATAACAAAGACCGCATACTGAATGGCTTATACAACAGGAATTTTTGTCACAGTTCTGGAGGCTAGAAGTCTAAGAACAAGGTATTGGTAGACTATGATCCTTCTGAAGGCACCAGGGGAAGATCTGTGTCTAGACCTTGCTCTTAACTTCCGGTATTTCCTTGGCTATGGCAGCATAGTTCCATTATTCCATAATAAAGTGCTTATGTATGTCCAAATTTCTCCTTTTTATGAAGACACCACTTATGTTAGGGGCCCACCTTATTCCAGTATGACCTCATCTTAACAAGTTACATCTACAACAACCCTATTTCCAATGAGGCTACATTCTGAGGTACAGAGAGTTAGGACCTAAACACATGTATTTCAGGGAGGGGGACACACAACTAAACCCATAATATATAACCTTATACTTTATAATTTAATCATGTTATTGTTTTATTTAATCAGCATTTGTTTATACTTTCCTATATTTACCAATTCATTGATCACACTTACTTCATTCATCTTACTTCTTTCTAGATTCAATTTTCTTTCTCCTGGTATATATTTTTTGAGTTCTTTCACTAAGTATCTAGTAAATGCACTCAGTCTTAAGCTAAATTTGCATTTCTTTTATCTGCACTATTTTATGACATTTACTAGGCACAGAAGTTCTAAATAGTTATTTTTCTTAGCACTTTGAAGATAGTATTACTTTCTCCTTTGGCCTCAGTTATATTTGTTCTGAAGTTTGTAGTGGGTCTGTTTGCTGCTCCTTTATAGGTAATCTGTCTTCTTTTTGGTGGATTTTAACATTTCTTATTTTCCTCGAGGATTCTCCATTTCATTATGAGATAACTACCTGTAGAGTCCCTTTTTACTTATCCTGCTTGATGCTTGCTGAGTTTCTTAAATCTGCATCATAGCTTTCTTCAGTTTTGAAAAATGATCAGCCATTATCTCTTTGAATATTGCTTCTCCTCTATGTTTTCTAATTATACTTTCTTTAGACTCCCTTTTAGATATATGTTGAATCTTCTCATTCTCATGTCTCTTATTTTCTCATATTTTGTAATCCCTTTATTCCTCTCTGTTGCATTATGAGTGATTGCCTCAGCCCATTTAACAGCTTGCTGAAAGTCCCTCTAGGTTAATAACATCTGATGATTAGTCCACAAGTGATAATTTTTATTTCTAAAAGTTTATTTTCTTGCTTTGAAAATCTACAGGCCATGTTTTCATAGTCTCATTCAATTTTTAGGGTTTGGGTTCTTAATTCTTCCCTATATCTCTATTATACTACCTTTGTTTCTTGGGGGTATAATCCTGTTGTTTGTTATGTTTACTGACTTTCATTATGATGGACCATTTCCTCACGTGTTTGGTAATATTTTATTAAAAATTCATGGAAGAGATTATGCTGAGTGAAATAAGTCAAGCAGAGAGAGTCAATCATTATATAGTTTCACTTATTTGTGGAGCATAACAAATAACATGGAGGACATGGGGAGATGGAGAGGAGAAGGGAGTTGAGGGAAATTGGAAGGGGAGGTGAACAATGAGAGAGTATGGACTCTGATAAACAACCTGAGGGTTTTGAAGGGGCGGGGGGTGGCAGGTTAGGGGAGCCAGGTGGTGGGTATTAAGGAGGGCATGTATTGCATGGAGCACTGGGTGTGGTGCAAAAACAATGAATACTGTTATGCTGAAAAGAAATTTTAAAAAATTCATGTTAAAACTGTTAAGGACTATTAGTTTTCTTAAGACTATCTTAGAGCCTGTATTTAATGTTCCTTAAGAGGTGTTTTGATTCTGCTTCTGCCTAGAACTCAGGGGAACTACCAGCTCAGGATCAATTTTTATGCTACCTTCTAGGTTTAGGGTGAATTTTAAGTGATCAGATACAAATGTTTGTGTGAGATTATTTTTCTATCATATTTCAGGCAAAGAGCAAGTTTCTTCTCTGTGAGCAGGATTTTTTCCTTTGTTCATCTTTTTTACTAAGGGTCATGAATTCAAGGGTACCAGTTCTCCTCAGGGGTCTATAATACTAAAATCTCACTTTGCAAGGACTCAAGGCCTCATCTTCTTCATGATATGGCCAATAAAACCACATTTCTAGTTTACATGGTCTGACCATACTGCACCCTAGCCCTGATAGTTACAGGTTGTTTTTTTTTTTTTTCTGGAAAGTTGGAATTTCCTGCTTGATTATAAGATGTTATATTTTATCAGGATTTCTAGGGGTTAATAATAGGATGTTTATCTTCAACATTTCTGAAAATTCAATATAATTGTAATTTATCTTCCATACTATTAGAAATTAATCATATTGATTTTTTATTGCTTCTGTAACTGGTTGATGATACTACACACTTTAGCTTTGTTTTTATGCTCCCTCCCAAGATTCATTCTAATAGTTCTAATTAACATACATTTAAGTCCAAGGGTAGATCATAGGCACTGACCAATAAGAATGGGCACTGGCCCAATCAAAATGGATGTCAGCTGTGAATAACTGGTATACTTGTACCTGTTCAAACTGTCTGGCTACCAAACTGAGGAGAAGGGAATGACCATTCTACTATAGCACAGTAAGGAAAGAATCTACGTTCTCAGAGTCTTTCCTGTCACTTAACTTCTCCTTAATTATTATTAACACTAACATTAAATTTAACAACTATATTTTTATAACCAATAGTAATAAGCCTTTTGGCAAAAAAAATATGTCATTAGAATACATCCTGTGCATTACATTACTATATACACATTTTCTTGTAATACGACCCATTCATTTGTCAGATTCTGCTGTTCTCTTTACATGTCCTGTGTATGTCCTACACTTAGGATTTACTGTTTGCTGATACTCATATACCATGTGATACTGCCTGTAGGCTTTTACCATAAAACAATGCATGGATAAAATATTTGATCTGCTTTATTACATGGTTTCCAAATATACGCTGTGTAAAAGTAATATAATTAGAGACAAATCAGGAACTTTCTCCTCTGGGTCTTTTAAGTTGAAACTCCTTCACTGAAGAAACATACTAGCACAAAATAAGGCTACTACTTAACAACAAAGAGCTACAAATAAAGAAAGTCAAAACATCAGTCCTTCCTCCCTCTTGATGCTCACATCATAAACTAGGTGTCAGCAAACTATGTCTATAGACCAAACCCAGGCCACTCCATGTTTTTGTATAACCCATGAGCTAAGAATGTTTTTCATATTTTAAATAACCTAGAAAAAATTAAAAGAAGAATATTTCATGACATATGAAAATGATATGAAATTCAAATTTTATGTTCATAAACAAAGTTTTCTTGGAATATAGCTAAGCTCATTTGTTTATATATTGTCCATGGCCACTTTTGTACTATAATGACAGAGGTGAATAATTATAGTAGAGACTGTATGGCCTACAAATCTAAAGTATTTACTATTTGGCCCTTTATAGAAAATGTTTTCTGAACTCTGCTATGAATAATCATCTCCTTTTCCCAGGATCAGAAGAAGGTAAACAGATGACAAGACATTGGACAAGGCATTATGAGAAAGGCAAGGAAATGCCATTTACCAGAACCCAGTTAATACTGACTCTTAGAGCAAGATATTGTGCTTTGTATATTATCTAGAGAGAACAGGAGAATAACCAGGAATGAAAAGACACCCCAATTCCTACATAATCATGTTTATCAAAATATGTGGCTGAATTTCAAATCTATCTATATGAAAATCCAGATTTTGGTAACTGCAGTATTCTGGTCAATAAATTCTACTGGGAATGAGTTTCCAACTTTTAAAGAAGCATATTTGTAAAATTATACAGTTTTTTTCTTTTTTTTTAAGAGAGAGAGAGAGAGAACAGCAGAGGGAACAGCTGGCAAAGGGAGAATCGGGCTTCCCTACTGAGCAAGGAGCCCAATGTGGGACTTGATCCCAGGACCCTGTGATTATGACCTGAGCCAAAGGCAGAGGCTTAACCAACTGAGCCACCCAGGTGCCCCCTTTATTTTTTTTAAAGATTTTACAAGTTTTTGTGTCATGTCCTTGCATAGCTATTCCGCTTTGTTATGTTTCTGTGCAATCTTTTAAGCTCTCCCCTGTTCATCAGGCAGCTGGGGTAAGAGTGTTCTAAAACTGGCCTTCTTAAAAGCTATGCACAAGCAGGTACAGTAGGCAGAAAAAGTAGATTAAAAAAAGAACACAAACCTTGGCACATGAGTTATAGAGGGGCATGGGTATAAGGTATTAAAAAGACCGTTCTCCTGCTACTAATCTCAAAGTTTAAGGATGTCTAGAAAACATCTTCATTTTCCTTCACCATTCATACAGACAAGTCTTAAACTAATATAAACTTGTTTTTTGAGGGTATGTTTTCAGCTAATAGCTGAGGAAACTTAGGACTTCTAGGAATTAATTTTTCATTTTTGAAGGAATATGTCTTCTCATTTGCCTTAAAGTTGTTGTGATAAAAGATGTGTCTTTTAATACCTTTTTTCACATTTTTATTTAAATCCTAATTAGTTAGTATATAGTGTAATATTGGCTTCAGGAATAGAATTTACTGATTCATCACTTACAACACTCAGTACTCATCATAACAAGTGCCCTCTTTAATAACCATCACCCATTTAGCTCATCCCCCATATTCTATCATTAAGAGTCACCTATGGTTTGTTTCCCTCTCTTTTTCCCCCTTTCCAATACGTTCATCTGTTTTGTTTCTTAAATTCCACATATGGTGTTTTACTTTCTCTAACTTATTTCACTTAGCATTATACTCTCTAGCTCCATTCACATCATTGCAAATGACAAGATTGCATTATTTTTGATGGCTGAGTAATATGCCATTGTATGTATATCCCACTTCTTCTTTATCCATTAATCAGTTGATGGGCATTTGGGTTCTCTCCATAGTTTGGCTTTTGTTTATAATGCTTCTATAAACATCAGGGTGCATGCACCCCTTCAAATCAGTATTTTTGTATCTTTTAGGAAAATACCTAGTAGTGCAATTGCTGGATCTTAGAGTAGTTCTATTTTTACAGTTCTGAGTAAACTCCACACTGTTTCTCAGAGTGCTTGCCAGTTTTCATTCCCACCAACAATTCAAAAAGTTTCCCCTTTCTCTGCATCTCACCAACATCAGTTGTTTCCTGTGTTGTTAATTTTAGCCATTCTGACATGTGATGTGGTGTCTCATCATGGTTTTGTTTTGTATTTGCCTGATGATGAGTGCTGAGAATCTTTTCATGTGCATTAGTCATCTAGATGTCTTCTTGGAAAAATGTCTATTCATGTCTTCTGCCCATATCTTAACTAGATTGTTTTTTGGGTGTTGAGTTTGATAAGTTCTTTATAGATTTTCAATACTAACCCCTTATCAGATATGCCACTTGCAAATATCTTCTCCCATTTCATAGGCTGCCTTTTAGTTTTGCTGATCATTTCCTTCATTGTGCAGAAGTTTTGATCTTGATAAAGACCAAATAGTTCAATTTTTGCTTTTGTTTCCCTTGCCTCTGACAATGTGTCTAGTAAGAAGTTCCTACAGACAAGGTCAAAGAAATTGCTGCTTGTGTTCTTCTCTAGGATTTTGATGGTTTCCTGCCTCACATTTAGGTCTTTCATCTATTTTGAATTCATTTTTGTGTATGATGTAGGAAAGTGGTCCAATTTCATTCTTCTGCATGTTGCTGTCTAGTTTTCTCAACACCATTTGTTGAGGAGACTGTCTTTTTCCCATTGGATATTCTTTCCTCCTTTGTTGAAGATTAGTTGACCATATAGTTGTGTTGTTTCCATTCCTGGGTTTTCTATCTGTTGCATTGATCTATATGTGTCTATTTTTGTGCCAGTACCAAACTGTCTTAATGATTACAGCTTTGTAATATAGCTTGAAGTCTAGAATCATAATGCCTCCAGCTTTGGTTTCCTTTTTGAACATTTACTTTGGCTTTATAGGGTCTTTTGCTGTTCCATACAAATTTTAGGAATGTTTATTCTAGTTCTGTGAAAAATGCTGGTAGTATTTTGATAGGCATTGCATTAAATGTATACATTGCTTTGGGTACAGACATTTTAGTGATGTTTGTTCTTCTGATCCATGAGCATGGAATGTTTTTCCATTTCTTTGTGTTGTCTCAAATTTCTTTCATTAATGTCCTATAGTTTTCAGAGCATAGATCTTTTACCATTTAGACTAGGTTTATTTCTAGCTATCTTATGGTTTTGGTGCAACTGTAAATGGGATTGATTCCTTAATTTCTTTTTCTGATGCTTCATTATTGTTGTATAGAAATGCAACAGATTTCTGTACATTGGTTTTATATCCTGTAACTTTGCTTAATTCATGTATTACTTCTAGCAATTATTTTGGTGGAGTCTTTCAAATTTTCTACATAGAGTATCATGTCATCTGCAATTAGTGAAAGTTAGACTCCTTCCTTGAGGATTTGGATGCATTTTACTTATTTTTTTGTTTTCTAATTGCTGAGGCTAAAACTTCTAGTACTATGTTAGGTAGTATGTTGAGAATGGACGTCCCTGTCTGGTTCCTGAACATATAGGAAAAAGATTTCCATTTTCCCTCTTTGAGGATGATATTTGCTATGGGTCTTTAGTATATGGCCTTTATAATGTTGAGGTATGTTCTATCTATCCCTACTTTGTCAAGGGTTTTTATCAAGAATGGATGCTCTATTTTGTGAAATGCATTTTCTGCATCTATTGACAGGATCATATAGTTCTTATTCTTTTATTAAGGTGGTGTATGACGTTTATTGTTTTGTGAATATTAAACCAGCCTTGCAGTCTAGGAATAACTCCCATCAGTCATGGTGAATCATTATTTTAATATACTGTTGGATTCAATTAGCTAGTACCATGTTGAGAATTTTTGCATTCATGTTCATTAGGGATATTGGCTTGTAACTCTCCTTTTTAGTGGGTTTTGTCTGGTTTTGGAATTAGGTAATGCTGGCCTCATAGAAAGAGTCTGGAAGTTTTCCTTCCATTTTATTTCTTGGGAACAGCTTCAGAAGAACAGGTATTAACTCTTTTTCCAATGGCTGGTAGAACTACCCTGGGACACCATTTGGTCCTGGACTTTTGTTTATAGGGAGATTTTTGACTACCGATTCAATTTCTTCGCTGGTTATGAGTCTGTTCAAATCTTCTATTTCTTCCTGTTTCAGTTTTGGTAGTTTGTATGTTTCTAGGAATTTGTCCATTTTTTCCAAGTTGCCCAGTTTGTTGGCATATAATTTTTCATAGTAGTCTCTTAAAATTGTTTGGATTTCTGTGGTGTTGGTGGTGATCTCTCGCTTTCATTCATGAATTTATTTATTTGGGTCCTCTCTCTTTTCTTTTTGATAAGTGTGGCTAGGGGCTTATTAATTTTATTAATTCTTTCAAAGAACCATGTCCTAGTTTTGTTGATCTGTTCTACTGGGTTTTTTTGTTTGTTGCTATATCATTTAATTCTGCTCTAATCTTTTTTATTTCCCATCTTCTGCTGCCTTTTCTAGCTTCTTTAGGTATAAGGTTAGGATGTATATTTGAGACTTTTCTTGCTTCTTGAGTTAGGCCACTATTGCAATATCCTTCCTTTTTAGGACCGCCTCTGCTGCATACCAAAGGTTTTGGACTGTCGTGTTTTCATTTCCATTTGCTGCCATGTATTTTTTAATTTCTTCTTTAATTTCCTGGTTGACTCATTCATTCCTTAGTAGTATGTTCTTTACCCTCTATGTATTTGTTATCTTTCCAAATTTTTTCTTGTGGTTGAATTCAAGTTTCATAGCTCTGTGGTCTAAAAATATGCATGGTATGATCTCAGTATTTTTGTACTGGTTGAGGCCCAATTTGTGACCTAGTATGTGATCTAGTCTGGAGAATGTCCCATGTGCATTCAAAAAGAATATGTATTGGAGCACCTGGGTGGCTCAGTGGGTTGGGCCTCTGCCTTCAGCCCAGGTCATGATCTCAGGGTCCTGGAATTAAGCCCCACATCAGGCTCTCTGCTCAGCAGGGGACCTGCTTCCTCCTCTCTCTGCCTGCCTCTCTGCCTACTTGTGATCTCTCTAATAAATAAATAAAATTTTTAAAAAAGAATATGTATTTTGCTGCTTCAAGATCAAATGTTCTGAATATATCTGTTAAGACCCTGTGGTACAATGTGTCATTCAAATAGTAGTGTCATCCCCTACTACTACTGTATTATTATCAGTGAGTTTGTTTGTTATTAATCGATTTATATATTTGGGTGCTCCAAAGTTGGCAGCATAAATATTTACAATTAGATCTTCTTGGTGGATAGACCCCTTAATAATGATATAATGAACTTCATTAACTCTTGTTACAGTCTTTGGTTTAAAATATAGTTTGTCTTATATAAGTATGGCTACTCTGGCTTTCTTTTGATGACTATTTGCATGATAAATATTTCTCCACCCCTCGCTGTCAATCTGCGTTGTCTTTATGTTAAAATGAGTTTCCTATAGGCAGCATACAGATGGGTATTTTTTTTTCTATTCTGACACACTATGTCTTTTGTTTGGGTTGTTTAGTCCATTTATATTCGTAGTAATTAGTGATAGAAATGTATTTAGTGCCACTTTATTACTTGTTTTGTTGCTGTTTCTGGAGATTTTCTCTGTTCCTTTTTAGTCTTTGTCATTTTTGGTCTTTTTTTTCCCCATCTAACATATCCACTTTAATATTTCTTGCAGGGCTGGCTTAGCGGTCATGAACTCCTTTAGCTTTTGTTTGGGAAACTCTTTATCTCTCCTATTCTGAATGATAGCCTGGCTGGATAGAGTATTCTTGGCTGCAGATTTTTCCCATTCAGCACTTTGAATATATCATACCACTGCCTTCTGGCTTGCCAAGTTCCTGTGGACAGATCTGCTACTAACCTTATTGTTCTTCTCTTGTAAGTTAGGAACTTCTTTTATCTTGCTGCATTTTGGATTTTTTCTATTTGGCAAATTTAACTACAATATGGCTTGGTATTAGCTTGCTTTTGTTGATTTTGATGGGAGTTCTCTGTGCCTCCTTGATTTTGATGTCTGCTTCCTTCCCCAGATTATGTCTCCCTTTCTCTCTCTTCTTCTGGGACTCCTATTATTTGGATGTTAATATGTTTGATGGAGTCACTGAGTTCCCTAAATCTGTTTCTGTGATCCAACTAGTTTCTTTCCCTCTTTTGTTCAGTGTCATTACTTTCCATAATTCCATTTCCTCTTTTGTTCAACTTCATCATTTTCCATAATTCTATATTCTATATCTCTTATTAATTCCTCTGCTTCTTCTATCCTTGTGGTCATTACATCCAGTTGGTTTTGCATCTTGGTTTTTACATTTTTCATTTTGGCCTGCTTGGTTTTTACCTCTTATATCTCTGCAGTGAGGGTCTCATTGATGTCTTCTATGGTTTTCTCAAACACAGCTAGTATCCTTATGATTGTTGCTTTGAATTTGGAATCAGGCATATTACTTACATTCTTTTTGATTAGATCCGTGGCTGTGAACCTTTCCTGTTCTTTCTTTTGGGATTAATTCCTCCATCTTGGCATTTTGTCTAGGTCTCTATCTGCTGTGTGAAGGAAAGCCGGTTATGTTTCCTGGTCTTGAGAGTAGTGGCTTTATGAACAAAGGTCATACAGTGTTCAGGGCCTGGTGCTTCAGGAAGTGTCTCTGGCGTGTGTTGCATACATTCTGGTGCTATGTTTGGCTGCTTTATCTCTCAGGTCAGTCCTCTGCAGCTTTTCTCCTTGCCTGTAGTGGGAAGTGTTTGGACCTTGGCCAGAGTGATTTAACTAGGTGTGTTCTGGCCTGTCTGCTAATAGAGACCTGATGCTGTTTCCTCTAGAACTAAAGCTTTGTAAAACTCCATGGTCAGTATGTGCAGGGGTTTGTGCTGGTCATCTGGGGAAAGAGCCCACTGCTCTAGTCCTAATGTATACTTGCCCAAGGAAAAGCAATACCAGTGGAGCAGAGGTGGGTAGGACTTTAGGCAGTCAGTGCTCACACAATGCTGTTTACTGAAGTTGGTTTTTGCTGGTGGTTGGGGGAGAGTGGAAGTGGTGTCAACCCACTCCTTTGTCCATGGAGAGGGGAGTCTGTGTTTGCTGCTCTCATGGAAGCATTTTCAGAGTGAATAATTTCCCTTCATGCATCACAGGCATTTATCAGATTGTTGATTTCACATTGTCTTTGGGTCACTTGCTTCCCTTGAGCAATGCAGCACACCTTGGGCTCTACCCTAGCCAGGCCTACTGACTTTTAGAATTCCAAACTTCAAGGACTTGGTGCGGTGAGGCCTGCACTAATCTTCTGGGAAAGGGTCTCACCACACTGGGACTGATGCAGGTTTGACTCAGAAGGGCAGTCATACCAGAGTGCAGGGGCATGGGATTTGGAGCAAAGCAGGCTAAATAGGCAGTAGGTGTCTCTGTTCCTTTGCTGAGGGACAGGGAGATAAATGGTACCTGCCAGCTCTTTGGTTCCTAGAAAGGCAATGCCACCTTTCACAAATATACTCCAAGAAGACAAACCAGTCTCTCCCTGTGTGTCCTAGGCAATCCTCAGAAGGCACCATCTGCCCCTGGGTTACCTGCCTTCCTTCTCTGTAAGAGTAGGACAGTGCCCTCAGGGCTCTACTCTAGCCATGCTGTGGACAACTTTAAAAGTCTGAGCCCCACTGGTTTTAAAAACTCATGAAAATTAGCCCCTCTCATTTCCCCAGCCAATGGCTTTGAGGAAGTGTTCTCCTCATGGAATCACCTGTGTGCTCCTCTCTCTCTCATTTTTCTGCATGACCAGGGCTCCTTCAATAGATCCATTTCTCTCCCAAACCAAAGCTCCACACTTCCCATTTTCCTCAAAGTGGCCTCTCTTCTCCCTCTGGTTGTGCAGTTTTTCTATCAGTTCTCAGGTTAATTTCTTGAGTATTCAGAATGATTTGATAGTTATCTATGTTTGAGGGACAAGGCAAGCCTAGAGTCCTCCTAATATGGTGCCATCTTGGATTTTTCTAACCTAAAAATTTGGGGATACTCTTATATCACTGACAATAATAAACATCCCATGATGTGGTTTTGTCTCTAACTCTGGATTTTGTGACAGATGTGCTTATTCTAATTCTTCCTGGACACTGTTTGATGTATTCTTTTGAGATATGGCAACCAAAAATGAGCATTGCTTTCTGGGGTGTAGAAATAAAATACTGTAAGAAGGGGCTCAGATTGAGATCTTCTGATGTAGCCCTAGATATCAGCTTACACTTCTCTGTTTAGTTCCCTGACAACAGATTTACTTCTTTGTAGTTCTTGTATCCATTTATTATGCCCAGTTTGCCTGTTTCTGCAGGAATCACACAGAAATAAGCAATGACCTTTGTGACCCCCATCCCCACCAGCAAGAAATTTGATCTTCCCTAAGGCTACTGAAGGATATCTAAATGGCTTTCAACAAAATTGCAACATGGTACCCACATTTAAGGATCTCTAGGTTGAGGGGCACCTGGGTGGCTCAGTGGGTTGAGCCTCTGCCTTTGGTTCAGGTCATGATCTCAGGGTCCTGGGATCAAGCTCTGCATCGGGCTCTCTGCTCAGCGGGGAGCCTACTTCCCCCAATCTCTCTGCCTGTCTCTCTGCCTGTGATCTCTCTCTCTCTGTCAAATAAATAAATAAAATCTTTTTTTTTTTTTTAAGAATCTCTAGGTTGAGGTTCTTGCTAATAATAAAAATTCTTTTCACTACATCTGTATCTTTGGGGTAAATACCCAGTAGTGCAATTGCAGGGTCATAGGGAAGCTCTATTTTTAACTTCTTGAGGAACCTCCACACTGTTCTCCAGAGTGGCTGCACCAACTTGCATTCCCACCAACAGTGTAGGAGGGTTCCCCTTTCTCCACATCCTCTCCAACACACGTTGTTTCCTGTCTT
>PISX010030200.1:0-19010 GCA_004024625.1 Mellivora capensis | reverse complement strand
AAAACCCAGCCGTGTTTAGTATTAGGGACTAGGGACATGGGAGGTTTGATCTGCCAACACTGCGGCCAGCTACGTGGGTGGCTGACTGGTGGTCGTTCTGAGGGACAGAATGTAGATTAGTGTCCTGGGTAGAGTTCTGAAAATCGTAGAGGCCTCATTGGCCATGCAGGTTTCTCCTAATTTGGGGTCTTTTTGCAGCCCCAATGAGCACAGTTTCCTTCTGGAGGGTAGGCAGAGACCCAAGGTGTGGCTCCGGAGTTCACTATCTGGAGGGCCTGTGGGCCAGGGCTCTTGGGACGGAAGTCTGACAACCGAAGCAAGGGTCAGGGTTAGGTCGTAGTGCGTGGCAGGGTGAGAATGAGGGCCTAGGGTCAGGGCAAGTCTTATATACTGGCTCTTGGGCTAGCTATGTAGGTGGCAGAGTGGAGGTCGGGACTCAGGATGAATGACAGAATGTGTATTAGTGTCCAAGACTGGCTTCTGTAAGTGGGAGTGGCCTAAGGGGCCGTACATGTTTCTCTGAATCAGGGGGTTCTGTGTAGCTCCATAGGGCACAATTTCCTTCTGAAAGGCAGGGAGAGTCCTGTGGTTATGGCTCCTGAGCCCCCAGTCTGGAAGGCTTGTGGGCCAGGACTCTGGGGAAACAAGTCTGAAAACAAAAGTTAGGGTTAGGGTTAGGGTCCAGGGCACGCCAGGCCTGATCTGAAGATACTGGGGCGAGCACCCCAATATGTGAAGATAGGGTGATTGTCAGGCATTTGTTCAGACTACAATTTGTGAGCACCATGGACATCGTATGTTGAGGTGGCTTCCTGACGATGTGGAGGTTTCTACCACTCTGGGGGCTTTGCATAGTTCCAAGTAGCAAGGTTTCATTCTGGAGGAGAGTTGGGATCCTCCTGTTTGGCTCTAGGGTCCCCCATATTGAGGCATTCGAGAGCAGGCCTCTGGGTATGGATGTATAAAAATTAAACCTTGGGTTAGGGTTAGGTCCTAGGGGCATGGCAGGTCAATCTGCTGCCTTTGTGCCAGCCATGCGGGTGTCTGTCTGGAGGTAGGACTCAGGTTGAGGGACAGAATTGCATTAGTGTCCAGTGCTGGCTTTTGTAAACAGGGGTGTCTTGGGGTCTCTTGCAGCTATCTCATAATCTGGTGGTTTCATGCAGCTCCATAGGGCATGTTTTCCTTCTGGAGGGCAGGCAGAGTCCTGTGGTGTGACTCCAGTGTTCCCTATCTGGAGGGATTGTGGACCAGGACTCTGAGGACAGAAGTATGAAATCCCAAGCTAAGGCTAGGGTTAGGGCCTAGGGCCTGTCAGGCCCAATCTACAGATGCTGAGGCGAGCTCCCGAGATCTGAGTTTAAGGCAAGTATGAGGAGGTCACTCAAGATGGACCATGTGTCCACGAGAACCATTGATTTTGGGGGTGGTCTCATGGGTTCATGGAGTTTTCAAAAGCTCTGAGTTTTTTGCGCAGTTCCAAATAATTTTATTTTTTCTGGGGTATAGGTGGTGTCCTGTTTTATGGCTCAGGGTTCCCCTATGTGGAGGGATACGAGAGCAGGGATCTGGGTATGGATTCCTGAAAACCCAGCCTAGGGTTTGGGTTAGGGACTAGGGTCATGTCAGGTCTGATCTTCTAACTCTGGGGCCAGATCCGTGGATGGATGGCTGGAGGTCAGGACTCAGGCTGAGGGATAGAATGTGTATTAGTGTCCTGACCCAGGCTCTGAAATTGGGGGTGTCCTCTTTGGCTGTGCAGGATTCTCATAATCTGGGGGTGTTTTAAGCACCTTAGAGCATGGTTTCTGCTGATGGGCAGGCAGAGTACTGTGCTGTCATTCCAGAGTTCTCTATCTGGAGGGCTTATGGGCCTGGACTCTTGGGACTGAATTCTAAAGACCAAAGCTAGTGTTAGGGTTAGGGCCTAGGGTATGGCCGGGCACATCTGCAGATGCTGAGGCAAGCTCCCTGGGATGTAAATTTAGAGTACGTACCAGGCATTGGCTCAGGCTGAATTTTGTGTCCAAGCATTCTGCCTGGACATAGCAGAAGCCTCATGTGGCCGTGGAGGTTACTACCGTCCTCCTGGTTTTGCACAACTCCAATTAACAAGATTTTTTATGGACAGGAGTCCAGTTTTATGGCACAGGTGTCCACCATAAGGAGGGACTCATGACCAGGCTTCTGTGTATGGATGCCTGACAACCCACCCTAGGGTTAGTATTAGGGCCTAGGCGGCATGGCGTGTCTGATCTGCTGGCTCTGGGGCGACCTGTCCCAGTGGCTGATTGGAGAATGGGACTCAGGTTGTCAGACTACAAATTAGTGTCCACAGTGGCGTCCAAAATTAGAGTGGCATCAGGGGCCGTGTACTTTTCCGTAATCTTGTGGTTTTGTGCAGCTCCATAGGGCACAGTTTCCTTCTGGAGGGCAGGCCGAGACATATTTTGTGGTTCCTGAGTTCTGTATCTGGAGTACTTGTGGGCCAGGACTCTTGGAATGGAAGTCTGAAAACCCAAGCTAGGGTTAGGGTTAAGGCTTAAGGCATGGTTGGCCCGACCTACAGACACTGAGGCAGGCTCCATGGATTGTGAATTTAGGGTGAGTGTTAGGTGTTCACTCAGGATGGACTTTGTGTCCATGATTTCTACCAAATTTGGGGGTGGCCTCATGTGCCCATGGAGATTACTACAGCGATGGTGATTTTGCACAGATCCAATTAGCAAGGTTTTATTCTGCGGGACAGGAAGAGTCCTGTATTATGGCTTTGGGTCACCCATATAGAGGGATTTGAGCCAAGGCTCTGGGTATGAATTCCTGAAAATCTAGGGTTAGGATTAGGGCCTAGGGGCATGGCATGCCTGACCAGCTGTCTCTGGGGGGAGCTACCTTGGAGACTGAGTTGTAAACACAGCTCAGGTTGTGGTTCACAAATCTGCTTGTGTCCAATGAGTCCTCCGAAATTGGGGGTGGCCTGGGCCATGCAGATGTCTCTTACTTTGAGACTTTTACACAGCTCCAAACCACAGGAATTCCTTTAGGAGGTCAGGAGAAGTCCTTTTTTCTGGTTCAGGGATCTCCCATATGGAGGGATTTGAAAGTAGACCACTGAGTACAGATATCTGAAAACACAGCTAGGGTTATAATTCGGGACTAGGGGCAGGGTAGGTCTGATCTGCTGGCTCTTGGGCTAGCTACGTGGGTGGCAGAGTGGACGTCCTGTCTCAGGATGAGTGACAGAATGTGTATTAGCGTCCAGGGAGGGTTTCTTAAATGGGGGTGGCCTCAGAGGTCATGCATGTTTCTCCTAATCTGGGGCGGTTTGTTCAGTGCCATAGGGCATGGCTTCCTTCTGGAGGGCAGGGAGAGTCCTGTGGTATGGCTCCTGAGTCCCTAGTCTGGAAGGCTTGTGAGCCAGGACTCTGAGGAAGGAAGTCTGAAAACACAAGCTAGGGTTTGGGAAAGGTCCTAGGGCATGGCAAGCCTGATCTGCAGATGCGGAGTTGCACTCCTTAGGATCTGAGCTTTGGGCAAATGTCACGCATTTGCTCAAACTAAAATTTGCGGCCACTAGGGCTACTTTAAGTTGAGGTGTCCTCTTGTGGACATGGAGGTTTCTCCTGCATTGGGGGTTCTGTGCAATGCCAAATAGCAAGGTTTCATTGTGGGAGACGGGTGGAGTCTTCTTGTATGGCTCTTGGGTAACCCATTTGGAGTGATTCACGAGCAGGGCTCTGGGGATGGATGCATAAAAATACAACATAGGGTTAGAGATAGGGCGTAGGGGCATATCAGGTCCAATCTGCCAACTCTGGCTTGTGGACAAGGACTCTGAGGACAGAAGTCTGAAAACCCAAGCTAGGTCTAGGGTTTGGGCCTAAGGCATGGCAGGCCCAACGTACGGACGCTGAGGTGAGCTCCCCGAGAACTGAAGTTAAGGTGAGGGTCAGGAGGTCTCTCAGGCTGGAGTTTGTATCCATGCCAATCGCCGAATGTGGGGTGACCTCATATGGCCTTGGAGGTTTCTCCCACTCTGGGGTTTGTGCGCAGTTCCGAAAAGTTTGGTCTATTCTGGGGATAAGTGTTGTCCAGTTTTATCGCTCAGGGGTCCCCCACATGGAGGGATTTGAGAGCAGGGTTTCACGTATGGATGCCTGAAAACACAAGCTACAACAAGGGTTACGTCCTAGTGGCATGTCAGTCCTTATATCCTGGCTCTGGGGGAACTACCCATTGGGCTTTGTTGAAAATGGGGCTCAGGCTAAGGGTCACAATGGGTGTTTGTGTCCAGGGCAGCCAGCAAAAGTGGGCGTGGCCTCAGGGCATATACAGGTTTCTTCCAACTCTGAGGGTTTTACATAGCTCCAAAAAGCACAGTTTCCTTCTGGGGGATTCTTTTTGTTGCTCAGGGGTGTCCCGTATGGAGGGATTGAAGGGGAGGGCGCTGGTTGTGGATGACTGAAAACCCAATCTAGGGTTAGGAATAGGGCCTACCGGCATGACAGGTCCAATCTGCTGGCTCTGGGCCAGCTGTCCCGGTGGCTGATTAGAGTACAGGACACAGATTGTGTCAGAATTCATATTGGCATCCATGGTAGTATACGAAACTGGGGTGGCATCGTGGGCTGTGCACATTTCCCCTGACCTAGGGGTTTTGTGCAGCTCCATAGGGCGGGATTTCCTTCTGGATAGCATGGAGAGCCCTTTGGTGTGGCCCTGGAGTCACCAATCTGGAGGGCTTGCACACTAGGATTCAAGGAATGAAATTCTAAAAATCCAAGCTCGATGTATGGTTAGGGTCTAGGCATGAATCCAAGATCTGCAGATTCTGAGGCAAGCTCTCCAGACTCTGAATTTAGGGTAAGTGTCATGCATTCCCACAGACCAGACTAGAATTTGGTTCCACTATGGCTGTCAAATGTGTGATTTGTGGGTGGCCTCCTGGGGCCATGGAGGTTTTTCCTTCTCTGGGGGTTTTGCCCAGCTTCAAAGAGCATGGATTCATTCTCGGGGAGAGGTGGAGTTCTGTTGTATGACTAGGTGATCCCCATATGGAAGGATTTGAGAGCAGGGCTCAGGGTGTGGATGCCTGAAAACCCAACCTAGGGTTAACATTGGGCACTAGGGGCATGGAAGACCAATCTGCCAACTCTGGGGCCAGCTACGTGGGTGGCTGACTGGAAGTCAGGCCTCGGGCTGAGGGACAGAATGTGTTTTAGGAACCAGGGTCGTGTTCCATCAAAGGCTGTGGCCTTTTGGCCATGCAGGTTTCTCCAAGTCTGGGGGTTTTGTGCAGCTCCATTGAGCATGGCATCCTTTTGGATGTAGGCAGTCCCATGGTATGGCTCTGGAGTTCTCTATCTGGAGGGCTTGTGAGCCAGGACTCTAGGGATGGAAGTCTAAAGAGCCATACTAGGGTTAGGGATAGGGCTTAGGGCATGGCAGGCCCTATCTACAGACGCTGAGGCGAGCTCCCATGGCTTTCAGGTTAATGCAAGTGTCAGGATGTTGCTCAGGCTGGAGTTTGTGTCCATGCGATCTGCGAAATGTGGGTGTGGCCTCATGTGGCCATGGAGGTTTGTCCCGCTCTGGGGTTTTTGCACAGTTACAAATAGTTTGGTCTATTCTGGGGAATGGGTGATGTCCTGTCTTATATCCCAGGGGTCCCTCATATGGAGGGATTTGAGAGTAAGGTTTAATGTATGGATGCCTGAAATCCCAAACTATGATAAGGGTTAGGTCCTAGTGGCATGGCAGTCCTTTTATCCTGGCTCTGGGGTGAGCTACACATGGGGCTGTGTTGGAAATGGGGCTCAGGTGAAGGATCACAATGGATATTTGTGTACAGGGTAGCCTGCAAAGTAGGCGTGGCCTCAGGGCCTACACAGTCATCTTCCAGATCTGAGGGTTTTACATAGCTTAAAAAGGCAAGGTTTACTTTTGGGGAGCAGTAGGAATTCTGTTTTGTGGCTCAGGGGTTCCCCCGTTTGGTGGGATCCGAGTGGAGGGCTCCGTGTATGGATGCCTGAAACGCCAAACTAGGATTAGGATTAGGGCCTAGGGGCATGGCAGGTCTGAACTTCTGGCTCTGGGGCCAGCTGTCCAGGTGGCTTATTGGAGGACGGGACTCAGGTTGTGTCAGACTACATAATATTGTCCAGGGTGGAGTATGAAAGTGGGGTGGCATTGGGGTCCGTGGACATTTCCCCTCATTTAGGCGTTTTACACAGCTCCATAGCACTCGGTTTCCTTCTGGAGGGAAGGGAGAGTCCTGTGGGGTGTATCCAGAGTCCTTAATCTGGAGGGATTGCATTCCAGGACTCAAGGAATGGAATTCTGAAAACCAAAGCTCAGTGTATGGTTAAGGTGTAGGGTATGGATCACCGATATGCAGATTCTGAGGCAGTTTCCAAAGATTCTGAAGTTAGGGAGAGTCCCAGACATTGGCTCAAACCTTACAAGAATTTGCTTCCACCTGGTCTGCCACATGTGTGAGTGGCCTCCAGGGTTTGGAATTTTTTTCAGCTGGGGTTGTTGCACGGCTACCAAAGGTATGGTTTCACTCTGGGGTAAAAGTGGATTCCTTTTGCATGGCTCAGGGGTCCCCATATGGGAGTATTTGAGAGCAGGGTTCTGAGTGTGGATGCCTGAAAACCCAACGTAGTGTTAGCATTATGGACTAGGGGCATGGAAGGTCTGATCTGCTGACTCTCGGGCCAGCTAGGTGGGTGGCTGATTGGACGCCGGGGCTCAGGCTGAGGAACAAAATGTGTATTAGTGTCCTGGGTCGGGTTCTGTAAATCAGGGAGGCCTTGTTGGCCGTGCAGGTTTCTCCTAAACAGGGGTTTTGTGCAGCTCCAAATAGTATGGTTTCATTCTGGGGGAGAGTGGGGGACCTGCTGTATGAATCAGGAGTCCCCATATGGAGGGATTTGAGAGCAGGGTTTTGGTAATGAATTCCTGAAAACCCAGCCTATGTTTAGTATTAGGGACTAGGGACATGGGAGGTTTGATCTGCCAACACTGCGACCAGCTACATGGGTGACTGACTGGCAGTAATTCTGAGGGACAGAATGTGTATTAGTGTCCTGGGAAGAGTTCTGAAAATCGTAGAGGCCTCATTTGCCATGAAGGTTTCTCCTAATTTGGGGGTTTTGTGCAGCTCCAGTGAGCACGGTTTCCTTCTGGAGGGTTGGCAGAGACCCAAGGTGTGGCTCCGGAGTTCACTATCTGGAGGGCCTGAGGGCCAGGACTCTTGGGACGGAAGTCTGACAACCGAAGCAAGGGTCAAGGTTAGGTCGTAGTGCATGGCAGGCCCAATCTACAGATGCTGATGTGAGTTCCTGGGGATCTGAGGTGAAGGCAAGAGTCAGGAGGTCGCTCAGGCTGAAGTTTGTGTCCATGAGATCTGCCTAATATGTGGGTGGCCTCATGGTGCTATGGAGTTTTGTCCCACTCTGGGCTTTTTGCGTAGTTCCAAATACTTTGGTCTATTCTGACGGATAGGTGGTGTCCAGTTTTATGGCTCAGGAATCCCCCATATGGAGGGATTTGAGAGCAGGGTTCCAGGTATGGATGATTGAAAACCCAAACTACTATAAGGGTTAGGTCCTAGTGGCATGGCAGTCCTTATATCCTGGCTCTGGGGTGAACTACTCATAGTGCTTTGTTGAAAATGGGGCTCAGGCTAAGGATCACCATGGGTGTTTGTGTCCAGGGCAGCCTGCAAAAGTGGGTATGGCCTCAGGGGCTACTCAGGTTTCTTCAAACTCTGGGGGTTTTACATAGCTCAAAAAGGCAAGGTTTTCTTCTGGGGGGCAAGGGCAGTTATGTACTGTGGCCCAGGCTTCCCCCGTGTGGAGTGATTCGAGTGGAGGGCTCTGGGTACAGTTGCTTGAAACCCAAACCAAGAGTTTGGGTTAGGGCCTAGGGGCATGGCAGATATGATATGCTGGATCTATGCCAGCTGTCCCAGTATCTGATTGGAAGACGGGACTCAGGTTTTGTCAGACTGCATATTAGTGTCCAGGGTGGAGTAAGAAAGTGGGGTGGCATCAGGGGCCGTGAAGGTTTCCCCTAATCTAGGGGTTTTGTGCAGCTCCATAGGGCAGGGTTTCCTTCTGGAAGGCAGGGAGAGTCCTGTGGTGTGGCTCCAGATTCCCTAATCTGGAGAGATTGCATTCCGTGTCTCAAGGGATGGATTTCTGAAATCCCAAGTTCCCTTTATGATTAGGGTGTAGGGCATGGATTCCTGATCTGCAGAAGCTGAGGCAAGCTCTCCAGATTCTAAAGGTACAGTGAGTGTCAGGCATTTGCTCAGCCCAGACCAGACTAGAATTTGTGTCCACTAGGTCTGCCTAAAGAGTTTGTGGCCTCCTGGGGCCATGGAGCTTTCTCCTGCTCTGGGGCATTTGTGCAGCCCCAAAAAGTATGCCTTTATTCTGGGGGTGATGTGAAGTCCTGTTATATGGCAGAGATGTCCCCATATGGAGGTATTAGAGAGTAGGACTCTGCATATGGATGCCTTAAAACCCAACTTAGGGTGAGCATTAGGGGCATGGCAGTTCCAATCTGCTGCCTCTGGGGACAGCTACGTGGGTGGCTGACGGGGGGTCAGGGTTCATGCTGAGGAAAGAATGTGTATTAGGATCCTGGGTTGCATTCGGTAAATGGGAGTGCCCTCGTTAGTTGTGCCGGTTTCTCCAAATCTGTGGGTTTTGTGCAGCTCCAATGAGCACAGTTTCCTTCTGTAGTTTATGCAGAGTCAATGGTGTGGTTCTAGAGTTCTCTATCTGGAGTGCTTGTGGGCCAGGGCTCACAGGACGGAAGACTGAAAACCGAAGCTAGGGTTAGGGTTAGGGTTAGGGTTAGGGCCTAGGTCATGGCAGGCCCAATCTACAGATGCTGGGTGAGCTCCTGGGGATCTGATGTTAAGGCGAGCGTCATGAGGTCACTCAGGCTGGAGTTTGTGTACATGCGATCCGCCGAATATGGGGGTGGCCTCAAGGCGCCATGGAGTTTGCTCCTGCTCTGTGGTTTTTCACAGTTCTAAATAGTTTGGCCTATTCTGAGGGATAGGTGGTGTCCTGTTTTATGGCTCGTGGGCCCCCTGCACAGAGGGATTTGAGAGAGGTTTCCAAGTATGGATGCCTGAAGAACCAACCTGTTTAGTGTTAGGTCCTAGTGGCATGGCAGACCTTATATCCTGGCTCTGTGAAGAGCTACCCCTGGGGCTGTGTTGAAAATGGGGCTCAGGCTAAGGGTCACAATGGGTGTTTGTGCCCTGGGCTGCCTGTAAATTTTTGCGTGGCCTCAGGGGCAACGCAGCTTTCTTCCACCTCTGAAGGTTAAACATGGCTGCAAAAAGCAAGGATTTCTTCTTAGGGGCAGGAAAATTTCTGTTCTGTTTCTCAGGGGTCCCCGGTGTGGTGGAATTTGAGAAGAGGGCTCTGGGTATGGACGCCTGAAACCCCAACCTAGGGCTAGGATTAGGCCCTAGGGCATGGAAGGTCCGATCTGCTGGCTCTGGGGCCAGATAACCCTGTGACTAATTGGAGGACAGCACTCAGGTTGTGGAAGACTGTATATTAGTGTCCAGGGTAGATAACGAAAGTGGGGTGACATCAAGGGCTGTGCAATTTTGCCCTAATCGAGGAGTTTTGTGCAGCTCCATAGAAAATGGTTTCCCTCTGGAAGGCAGGGAGAGTCCTGTGGGCTGGCTCCGGAGTCTCCAGCCTGGAGTGCTTGCATTCTAGGATTCAAGGGATGACACTCTGAAAACCCAAGCTTAGTTTATGTTTAGGATATATGGCATGGATCCTCGATCTGTAGATGCTGAAGTGATCTCTCCAGATTCTGAAGTTAGGGTGAGTGTCAGCTATTCACTCAGACCAGACTAGAATTTGTGTCCACTAAGGTTGCAGAATGTGTGGGTGTCTTCCTGGGGCCATGGAGGTATCTCCTGCTGGGGTTTTTTTGCAGCTCCAAATAGTATGATTTCATTCTCGGTTAGAGATGGAGTCCTATTGTATGGCTCAGGGTTCCCCACACGGAGGGATTGAGAGCAGAGCTCTGGGCATGAATGCATAAAAACCCAACCTAGGGTTAGCATTAGGGACAAGGGGCATGGCAGAATGATCTGTTGACTCTGGGGCCAGCTACGTAGGTGGCTGATTGGAGGACAGGGCACATGCTGTGGGAAAGAATGTACATTAGGGTCCAGCGTTTTGTTCGTAATTGGGTGTGGCCTCGTTATTGGTGCTTGTTTCTCCAAATCTAGGGGTTTTGTGCAGCTCCAATTAACATGGTTACCTTCTGGAGGGTAGGCAGAGTCCCATGGTGTGGTTCTAGAGTTCTCTCTCTGGAGTGCTTGTGGGCCAGGGCTCTTGGAATAGAAGTCTGAAAACCGAAGCTAGGGTTGGGGTTGGGGCTTAGGGTATGGCAGGCCTAATCTCCAGATGCTGAGCGAGCTCCTGGGGATCTCAGGTTAAGGTGAGTGTCAGGAGGCCGCTCAGGCTGGAGTTTGTGTCCAGCTCATCTGCCACATGTGGTGTGGCCTCAGGGGTCCATGGAGTTTGCTCCTGCTCTGTGGTTTTTGCACAGTTCCAAATACTTTGGTCTATTCTGGGAAAAAGGTGGCTCCTGTTTTATGACTCATGGGTCCCCCATAAGGAGGGATTTGAGAGGGGTTTCCGGGTATGGATGCCTGAAGAGCCAACCAATGTCTAGGGTTAGATCCTAGTGGTATGGAAGGCCTTATATCCTGGCTCTGCAAAGAGCTACCCATGGGGCTGTGTTGAAAATGCGGCTCAGGATAAGGGTCACAATGGGTGTTTGTTTCCTGGCCAGATGTAAAATTGGGCGTGGCCTCAGAGGCAACGCAGCTTTCATCCACCTCTGAGCATTATACATGGCTGCAAAAAGCAAGGATTCCTTCTGGGGGGCTCGAGAAGTTCTGTTGTGTTTCTATGGGTTCCCCCGTGTGGTGGGATTTGAGAGGAGGACTCTGAGTATGGACGCCTGAAACCCCAACCTAGGGCTAGGTTTAGGGCCTAGAAGCATGGCAGGTCCAAACTGCTGGCTCCGGGGCCAGCTATTCCAGTCGCTGATTGGAGGACTGGATTCAGGTTGTGTCAGACTGTGTATTAGTGTCCAGGGTGGAGAATGAAAGTGGGTGGCATCGTGGGCCATGCACATTTTCCCTGATCTATGGGTATAGTTGGGTTCCATAGGCTCAGTGTCCTTCTGCAGGGAAGGGCAAGTCCTGTGGGGTGGCTCCAAAGTCCCCAATCTGGAGGGATTGCATTCCAAGACTCAAGGGATGGAGTTCTGAAAACCTAATTCAGTGTACAGTTAAGGTGTAGGGCATGGATCCCCGATCTGCAGATACTGAGGTGAACTCCCCTCAATATGAAGTTAGGGCGAGTTTCAGGCATTCACTCAAACTAGACCAGAACTTTTGTCCAATAGGGCTTCTGGATGTGTGTGTGGCCTGCTGGGGCAATGGAGTTTTCTTCTGCTCTGGAGCATTTGCGTAGCTCTAAATAGTATGATTTCATTCTGGGGGAGGTATGGAGTCCTGTTGTCTGGCACAGATGTCCCCATATAGAGGGATTCGAGAGGAGGGTTCTGGGTATGGATGCCAGAAAACCCAAACTAGGGTTAAGATTAGGGCCTACGGGAATGGCAGTTCTGATCTGTTGGCTCTGGGGCCAGCTATCATGGTGGCTGATTGGAGGATAGGACTTAGGTTGTGTCAGACTGTGTATTAGTGTCCAGGGTGGAGAATGAAAGTGGGGTGGCATCTGGGGCTGGCATGTTTGCCCTGACCTAGTGGTTTTGTGCACTTCCATAGGGGAAAGTTTACTTTTGGAGGGCAGGGAACCTCCTATGGGGTGACTCCAGAGTCCCCAGTCTAGAGCGCTTTCATTCCAGGATTCAAGGGAGGGAATTTAGACAATCCAAGCTCAGTTTCTGGTTAGGGTGTAGAGCATGGATCTCCTATCTGCTGATGCTGAGACAAGCTCTCCATATTCTGGAGTTAGGGCGAGTGTCAGGCATTAACTCAGAACAGACTCAAATTTCTGTCCACTAGGGCTACAGAATGTGTGCATGTCCTCCTGGGGCCTTAGAGGTATCTCCTTCAGGGGGATTTTTACAGCTCCAAATAGCATGATTTCATTCTCGGTGAGAGGTAGAGTCCTGTAGTGTGGCTCAGGTGTCCCCCATGTGGAGCAATTCGAGAGCAGGGCTCTGAGTATTCATTCCTGAAACACCAACCTAGGGTTAGGATAAGGGCCTACGGGAATGGCAGTTTCTATCTGCTGGCTCTGGGGCCAGCTATCCCAGTGGTGGACTGGAGAACAGGCCATAGGTTGTGTCAGACTGTGTATTAGTTTCCAGGGTGAAGAACGAATGTGGGGTGGCATCAGGGCCCATGCAGGTTTTGCCCTAATCGAAGGATGCAGCTCCATAGGCACATTTTCCTCCTGGGGGACAGGGAGAGTCCTATGGGCTGGCTTGGAGTCCCCAATCTGGAGTCCTTGCATTCCTGGATTCAGGGGATGGAATTCTGTAAGCCCAAGCTCAGTTTATGCTTCGGGTATAGGGTACGGATATCCTATCTCCAGATGCTGAGGCAAGCTCTCCAGTTTCTGATGTTAGGGCAAGTGTCAGGCATTCACACAGAACAGACTAGAATTTGTGTCCACTAAGGCTGCAGAATGTGTGGGTGTCCTCCTGGGGCCATGGAGGTATCTCCTACTCAGGGATTTGTGCAGCTCCAAATAGTATGATTTCATTCTCGGTGAGAGGTGGGGTCCTGTTGTATGGCTTAGGCATCCCCCTTATGGAGGGTTTCAAGTGGAGGGCTCTGTGTTTGGATGCCTGAAACCCCAATCCAGGGTTAGGATTTGGGCCAAGGGGCATAGCAATTCCTATCTGCTGGCTCTGGCGCCAACCTTCCTGGAGGCTGATTGGAGGGCAGTACTCAAGTTTTGTCAGACTGGGCATTAGAGTCTAGGTTGGAAAACTAAAGTGGATGGCATTAGTGGCCTTGTACGTTTGCCCTGATTTAGGCAGCTCCATAGAGCATGGTTTACTTTTGGAGGGCAGGCAGACTCCTGTGGGCTGGCTCCGGAGTCCCAACCTGGAAGGCTTGCATTTGAGGATAGAGGGGATGAAATTCAGACAACCCAAGTTCAGTTTATGGTTAGGGTGTAGGACATGGATGATCTATCTGCAGATCCTTAGGTGAGCTCTCCAGTTTCTGAGGGTAAGGCGAGTGTCAGGCATTCGCTCAGACCAGATTAGAATTTGTTTCCCCTAGAGCTGCAGATTGTGTGGGTGTCCTCTGGGACCATGGAGATATCTCCTATTGGGGGATTTGCACAGTTTCAAATAGTATGATTTCATTCTCAGTGAGAGGTGGAATCCTGTATATAGCTCAGCGTTCCCCATAAGGAGGGACCAAGAAAAGGGTTCTGGGAATGGATGCCTGAGAATGCAACCTAGGGTTAGCCTTAGGGACAATGGGCATGGTAGATCCGATCTGCTGTCTCTGGGGCAAGCTACGTTGGTGGCTGACTGGAGGATGGGGCTAACACTTTGGGACAGAATATGCATTAGGGTGCAGGGATGGGTTCCATAAATGGGGGTGGCCTCATTGATCTGCAAGTTTCTCCTAATCTTGGGGTTTTGTGCAGCTCCATTGAGCACGGTTTCCTCTTGGAGGGTAGGCAGAGTACTATGGTGTGGTTCTGGAGTTCTCTCTCTGGAGTGCTTGTGGGCCAGGGCTCTTGGAACAGAAGTCTGAAAACTGAAGCTAGGGTTAGGGTTAGGGCTTAGAGCATGGCAGGCCTAATCTTCAGATGCTGGGCGAGCTCCCAGGGATCTCACGTTAAGGTGAGTGTCAGGGGTCGCTCCGGTTGGATTTTTTGTCCATGCGATCTGCCGAGTGTGTGGGTGGCCTCATGGGGCCATGGAGTTTGCTCCCGCTCTGGGACTTTTGCACAGTTCCAAATAGTTTGGTGTATTCTGGGCGATATGTGTTCTCCTGTTTTATGGCTTAGTGTTTCCCTGTATGAAGGGACTTGAGAGCAGGACTCCTTAAATAGATGCCTGAAAACCCAACCTATGTTTAGGGTTAGGAACAAGAGGCATGGCAGGCCTTATATCCTGGATCTGGGATGAGCTACCCATATGGCTCTGTTGAAAATGTCTCTCAGGCTAAGGTTCATAATGGGTGATTGTGTTCAGAGCGACTGGCAAGAGTGGCCATGGCCTCAGGGTCAACACAGGTTACTTCCAATATTGAGGGTTTACATACATGCAAAAGCAGGGTTTCCTTCTTCCAATCAGGAAGATTTCTGTTTTGTAGGTGAGGGGGACCCTGTGTGGAGGTATTCAAGGAGAGAGCTCTGGGTATGGGTGTCTGAAACGCCAAACCGGGTTAGAATTCAAGCCTAGGGGCATGGAAGGTCCGATATTTTGGCCTTGGGGCCAGCTATCCTGGTGCCTGATTGGAGGATGTGACTCAGGTTGTATCAGACTGCATATTAGTGTCTAGGGTGGAGAATGAAATTGGGTGGCACAGGGTGACATGCACGTTTGCCCAGATCTATGGGTTTTGTTGGATCCATAGGGCACGATTTCTTTTGCAGAGCAGACCAAGACCTGTGGGGTGTCCCTGGAGACCCCAATCTGGAGGGATTGCATTCCAGGACTCAAGGGATAGAATTCTGAAAACCCAAGTTCAGTGTACGGTTAGGGTGTAGGGCATGGATCCCCAATGTGCAGATACTGAGGTGAGCTCCCTAGAATATGAAGTTAGGGTGAGTGTCAGGCATTCGCTCAAACCAGACTAGAATTTGTGTCCACTAGGGCTGCCGAATGTGTGTGTGGCCACCTGGGGCTATGGAGGTTTCTCCTGCTCTGAGGGATTTGCAGAGCTCTAAATAGTATGATTTCATTCTGGGGGAGATGTGTAATCTTGACTAATGGCGCAGATGTCCCCATATGGAGGGATTTGAGAGCAGGACTCTGCGTATGGATGCCGAAAAACTCAACCTAGGTTTAGCATTAGGGACTAGGGGCATGGAAGGTCCAATCTGCTGACTCTGGGGCCAGCTACATGGAGGTCACTGCTCAGGCTGAGAGACAGAATGTGCATTAGTGTCCAGGGTCGGGTTCCATCAATGTGTGTGGCCTCGTTGGCCATGCATGTTTCTCCTGATATCGGGGTTTTGTGAATCTCCATTGAGAACGGTTTCCTTCTGTAAGTTAGACTGAGTCCCATGGTGTGGTTCCTCGGTTCTCTATCTGGAGGGCTTGTGGACAAGGACCTTTGGGACAGAACTGAAAACCTATGCCAAGTTTAGAGTTAGGGCCTAGGTCATGGCAGGCCTAGGTCAGATGCTGAGGCAAATCCCGGGGAGGTTAAGGTGACAGTCAGGAGGTCACTCAGGCTGGAGTTTGTGTCCTTTTGATCTGTGGAATGTGTGTTTGGTCTCATGGGGCCATGGGGTTTTCTAGGGCCATGGCCCAGACCTTCTGTCAGCCTCTAAGATAGCTAGTAAAATATCCAGCAAATCAGGCATGCCATAGCCCTAGGCCATCATCTCTACCCAAACTGGGTTTGCAGTCATCTGTCCCCAGACCTTATCTCAAATCCATGAATATGGGGGAACCTGATGCACAAAACAGTTCTCCTCCTTCCCCATGAGAGGAAACCTTGCCTTTGGGGTGACGGTAAAACTCTCAGAGTGGGAGGAACATGCATGGCCCATGAGGCCACGCCCACTCTTGAGGGCGGCCTTGGGCACAAACACGCATTGAGATCCTCAGGCTGAGCCACGTTTTCATATAAGGCCCAGCAGTAGCTGGACTAGGATTCTGCAATTCAGGCTTGCCATGCCCCTAGGGCCAAATCCTAACCAAAGGGGAGGTTTTCCAGGAGTCTGTACCCAGAGCCCTGCTCTGGAATCTCTCTTTTTGGGGGACCCCTGAGACAAAAAACAGGACTCCTCCCTTCCGAAGCATGACACCAAACTATTGGGAGCCCGGAAAATCCCCACAGAAGGAGAATCTTCCATGGGCCCATGAGACCACACCTATATTACATAGCCATCCTAGACACAAAATCCAGAGACAAAAGCTGGAGCTACCGCCTCACACTCGTCCTTTTTTCGGAGCTCAAGGAGCTCCCCTCAGGGTCTGCAGATCGGGCATGCCATATCCTCGGGCATGCCATATCCTCGGCCCTAACCCTAACCCAAGTTTGTGTTTTCAGACTTCTGTCCCCAGAGCCCTGGCCACACACCCTCCAGGCTCGTGCCTCTGGAGCCACACCACAGGACTGAGCCTGCCCTCCCAAAAGAAACTGCCCTTTACAGTTGCCAAAACCCTACAGATCAGGAGAATACTGCAAGGCCCTCGGGGCCACCCCAATTTCATAGGGTGACGTGGAAAAAATGTGCACTCTGACACACCCTGAGAACCTACATCCAGTGAGATGGCCTAGAGACAGGACATTGAATCTAATATGCCCCTAGTACCTAATCTGAACCCTAGCATTGATTTTCAGGCATCTGTCTCCAGAGACCTGGTCTGAATAACAACATAACGAGGACCCTGAGGCACAAAACAGAACACCTCCTGTCCCAGAAGGGAAGCTTGCTATATGGATCTGTGTCAAAGACTCAGGGGAGGAGAATTTGCATGGTCTCTGAGCCACAGCCAAAATCCAAGGTCTCCTGGACACAAACCTTCATTATGACCCAGCAGTATGAGACTCCATTTCAACTCAGCTGCCTGGGTAGTTCGCCCCAGAGCCAGTGGATTGAACCTGCCATATTCCTAAGCTGCAATTGTAATGTGGGGTGGGATTTCCAGGCATCCATGCATAGAGCTGTGCTATGGAATCATTCCATATGGGGGACACTGGAACCATCAAACAGGACTCCATCTGTCTCACACAAGGAAACCTTGCTGTTTGGAGCAGCTCACAACACCCAGAGTGGGAATACCTCCATGGGGTCATGAGGCCACCCCTGCCTTAGGATGCCATCATGGACACAAACTCCAGCCTGAGCAAACGTTGGACACTCGCCCTTACTTCAGATGCTGGAGACCTTGATTCCGCCTCTGCAAATTGGGCCTTGCATGCCCTAGGCCCTTACCCTAACCCGAGCTTGTGTTTTCAGTCTTCCATCCCAAGAGTCCTGGTGTACAAGCCCTCCAGATTGGGAATGCTGGAGTCACAAGGTAGCACACTGCCTGCCTTTCAGAAGGCAAAAGTGGCCTCTGGGACTGAACAAAAACCCTAAAAGAGGATCAACCTGCATGGCTCACGAGGGCAAAGAAATTTCATAGGCCACTGGGGCACTAATGATATGTCTGCCATAGCTAAGCCCTGACCTCCTGTCAACCACCCATGTAGCTGGCCTCCTATCCAAAAGATCATACCTGCCATGCCCCTAGGCCATCAATCTTCCCAACCTGAGTTTATAGGCCTCTGTCTCCAGAGGCCTGGGCTCAAATCCCTGCATATGGGGGAACATGATCCACAAATTAGAACTCCTCCTGCCCTGTAGCAGGAAACCTTGCTATTGGGATGTGTGTAAAACCCTCAGAGTAGGAGAAACCTACATGGCCCATGAGGCCCCGACAACTGTTGAGACCCACCCTGGGCACAAACCTGCTTCGCGACCCTCAGCCTGAACCATGTTTTCAACTAAGCCACCTCAGTATCTCAACCTAGAGCCAGCATATGAGGCCTTCCATGACCCTAGGCCCAAATCCTAACCCAAGTTTGGGTTTCTAGGCACCCATACACAGAGCCGTGCTCTCAAATCCCTCCTTTTTAAAAAAATTTTATTTATTTATTTATTTGATAGAGAAATCACAAGTAGGCAGAGAGGCAGGCAGAGAGGAGTAAGCCAGCTCCCTGCTGAGCAGAGAGCCCAATGTGGGGCTTGATCCCAGGACCCTGAGATCTTGACCTGAGCTGAAGGCAGAGGTTTAGCCCACTGAGCCACCCAGGTGCCCCTCTCGAATACTTCTTTATGGGGATCCCTGATTTTTAAAACAAGATTCCCCCTTTCCCCCACAATGACAGCATGCTCTTTGGAGCTGTGCAAAATCCCCAAAGAAGGAGAATCGTCCATGGCCTCCTTCCATGGAAGTTTCCCTATCTGGGGTTTAGACACAGCTCCAAACAGCAAGGTTTCCTTCTGGGGACAGGGGATGTTGTGTTCTGTGACTCAAGGATCCCCCAAATGTTTGAATTTGAGACAAGGTCTCTGGGGACAGATGCCTAAAAACCTAAGCTAGGGTACAGATTTGGGCTTAGGGGAATGTCACGTTCAATCTTCTGTCTCTGGGGCCATCTACCTGGGTTTCTGACAGGTGGTAGTTGCTTAGGTTGTGTCAGAATGTGCCTTTTTATCCAGAGCATCCTACGAAATTGAGGTGGCCTTAGGGGCCTTCTAGGTTTCTCCTCACCTGAGGTTTCTTGAAGCTTTAAAGGGCCCAAATTCCTTCTGGAGGGCAGGCCCAGGCCTGTGGGGTGCCTATAGAATACCTAGGCGGGAGGGTTTATGGTACAGGACTCTGGGGACAGAAATCTGAAAATACCAGCTAGGGTTAGGATAATGGTTGAGGGTATGGTAGGCCCGATCTGCAGACGCTGCATCGAGCTCCTCAGGATCTGATATTTGGGCGAGTGTGAGGCAAATACTCTGGCTTTGCCTCTGGTTTTTGTGTCTAGGAAGGGCAAGGAATGTAGAGGGGACCTTATGGGGCCATGGAAGATTCTCTCTCTTTGGGGGTTTTTCACAGCTCCAAATAGCATGCTGTCATTTTGTGGGAAAGGGGGGAATCCTGTTTTCTAATTCAGAAGTCCCCATGAGGAGGGATTCGAGAGCAGGGCTCTGTTTATGCGTGCATAGAAACCCAACCTTGGGTTAGGATTTGGGCCTAGGGTCACCACAAGCCTCATATGCTGCTTC